>JBBPLX010000019.1:0-56667 GCA_038090015.1 Leccinellum albellum
GCTACTGATGTGGCACCGCGTGCGCTCTGCAATTTTGATCGGATAGAGTTCGAAGGGCAGGGTTCCCCGGGCCGAAGGGGAACCAAATGCGTGTACTTGTACCATCCATGTGCATATCCGTTCGTGTGAACAACGGGGAGGGCCGTGTGTCTGGATCGCACGCCGCCGTCTCGATGAGTCGTCGCGCAGTGATCCTGTGGTTAGACGTTACGTCATCGTTTCAGGATGACTATAAGAAGGGAGAGTAACGACAGCGAAACAACGAAATTCATCGTCAGAGAAGTTGTGGAGAAAGAACGAGGGGATAGAAATCCATACATTCCATCTGGTTTATAATCTTGCATGCATTCTCGGTCTTGTAAATACCTAATCTAGAGATACCGACGAGACATGGGTTCCGAGTCTGGTGGACTGTTTTAGGAGTTTTAACATATTGGCAGGTGGACGGAAGAGTGGATGTCGAACCCATCCACACTCACCTGTGAGCAAGACCCATTGAGATCAGCCTTCACCAGCTTTGCATGGATGGATAGGGCGCTCCGAGGCATCTTGCCCAGATGATGCGACAACGACGAACTTTAGAAGTAGATGCATTGGCACGGGGGAGGACCGTGTCACAATAACTGTGAACAGCTCGGACCTACTAATCGATATTAATATTATTAATATCCAATCACGGAATGATGCAATGGCACTCGCATCATCATTAACAACCAAGATATCGGCGCCCACGTACCTGGTCACCTCATTCTCCAAATTCCATAGCCTCTTTGACTCCGCCATGTTCCTGCCCATCTGACGGTCTGAGCTTCTTCTGCTCTTTTAAGTAATGTACATGTTATGATACCGGTGATGATTATGGGTGATCCGAAGTCTTGAACCCGCTTTTTCTGGTGCTGGCCCGGGGGTTTAGATATGTGACGGCGTCTACCCCGACACTTCCCAAGTTAGAGTTTGTTTACGTAGTTCGCACCTTCAGCACCACTTTTCGGGAGGTCCCACAACGTATCTCACAGACCTATTTAGCCTTAAGTGGCGGGTGGAGGGCAGGTGGGCGCGAATAGGGGCATCACAAAAATTGCATAAATGGGATATGAGGCTATAACTGATTGTATGTGTTGTCGGGGATTTTTTTGCTGTCGTAGGAGGGGGGGTCATATAATCCAATGTCCGTGAACTGAAAATCTCGTCGGACTCGGCCGGTCCGACAGAGCTGTCGAACTGCTCACATTACTATAATGTCATATAAGGTCCTTCTGCTAGGGTAGCCGTTGGCTTGCACCACAATAATGCCTTATAATCCATTGATATCCATCTGTCAGAATACTCAAAACGATTATATTGCTGATGGGCTAACAACGACAAACGGCATTCTACTGTGTATACAACATGGATTCGAGCAACACCCCCTTGACCCTCCGAGACACGATGCAAAGAGCTGACGAAGACGTAGAGGCGATGGAATGTGGTCAACGAATGAAAGCATTGTGGTTGAAGCTGGATAATGGTGTAGCGGTACGACAAATGAGCAAACTGTTGATGGGATATGAGTGAGAGAATACGGAAAGTTCTGGTAAAGCGTACTCAGCGATGGAACACGAGGTGGCCTGCACCAGTTGAACGTGCACTTGTTTCTCCGCTGATCTAAAAACAGTACAAGACGTCAGTATATGCGCGTATATGCACGAGATTTTCACCTTGAAAACCAAGCTCGTTGAAGTCGTCAAGATCATCGATCATTGTCTTCAGGCCTGGTATCAACCTAATTAGCTTGGGGTATTGTATAATAGCACTGACTTTGGACTCGGAAGCCGTCCGAGTTATCAACGGCCACGGTGCCAGTCGTGATGGTGGTAGCGGATGAAGGGGCGATGTTTAGTAAGCAGAGGAAGATCGGAGATAAATACCTAAGTATCACATGATCAACTGCCACTTCAATATTCATGGCCCTTCATGATCAACTCAGCCACGTACCGGCTTCTTGACCAGCCTTGCATCGAACCGTTTCGCCCCGGAATCACGCTGGCTGATGTATTTTCCACTTTGAAGCTGGGCAACCTCTTGTCAAGCTGTCAGAGCATGTCACAGTGGTCTGAACCTCGAGTTGACGATCTCGCTCTTCTGGGATGTGCAACTGATGCATCGCATCGTCGACAGGCAAAATAAAATGATGCTGAAAGGCAAGCCTTCAATGCCTCAATTAGGGAACGCCACGGGTATACCCCGTGCAGGCGCCGATACGGGTTTGGTCACGGGTACAAGATTTTGGATCCCCAGGACCTGCGGGTTTTACCCGCCGTGGGATGGAGATGGCGGCGCAACGACAACGACAACGTCAACAATGAAGACGACGCGACGACGACGTGACGCCGATTGGCGACCAGGCGACGACGCGACGACATCGACGCTGACACGCGCCCACTGACGATGCAGCAGCAACGTGACGAGGAGACAAGCAGACGGGGAGACAAGGAGGAGACGAGGAGATGAGGAAGGTGAGTACGTCCGCCATGACATCGACGACGATGCGCCTCGTCATCGTCGCCGTCCTCTCCCTCTCTCCCTCTCCTTCCTCGACGGACGACACAACGATGACATCGTCATCATCCTCTCCCTCCCTCTCTCTCTCTTCCTCTCCTCCCTTGAAGGACGACGATCACGACGATCCAATCGTGACGACGCCGTCACGACAACATGAGTCGTCGTCTCCCCTTCCCTTTCCCTCTCCTCCCTCAACGGACGACGCGAACGGGTACGGGTACCCGTGGTTGCGGGACCATGACCACGTCACGACGACGAACGACACCACGTGGCCGCAACAGCACCGATGACACCGACGCGTCGACAACGACGACAACAACACGACGATGACGTCGTCCCCATTCCCATCCCCATCCTCCAATGGATAACACGACAACGACGATAACGACGCAACAGCGACGACAACGACGACGCAACGACGTCCAGGAGGAGCGGGACAGAGACGACGATGACACGACAATCTGTCGTGTCGGCAGTGCCGTGACCACAACAACGGCGGACGACGACGACGAACTCGTCGACGCGATGCGACGCCGACACGACGCCAACTACTAGCGACGCGACGACAACGCGACAACGTGGACACAACGATCGACGGTGACGAGGAGGACGTGGCAAAGAACGCCGACGACACAACGTCAACCGACAACGACAACGACGCGAAGTCGACGTGACGATGAGGAATCGGACGACGACGACGACGACGCAAAGACAACGCCGCAATGTCGACAACGACACGATGACGTGGCGTGCTGATAGCACCACGCCATGTCGGTGTGACGCTGACAACGCATAGCGTGCATGGTACCTCACAGGTACGGATACCCGTACTCACGGGTAGCGGGTTGGACGCGGGTCCGCAAATGCTGACCCGTACTCGTACCCGCGCGGGTAACCCGTACCCGTGCTATTCCTAGTTAAAGGACCACTTACCAGCTCGTGCTCAGGGACTTGCCAGTGTGGCTTACTATGACGGTGACGAACATAATTTCTCCAACAGTGTGGAGAATTGGGTAGGGATGAAGATAAGGACCCCGAGGCTTGGATGCTCATCATGCAGGGTCTCGGGAATGATGGGAACAAGAGTGATGGCTCAGACAACTCAGATGGTGAGGAGGAACTTAATCCTGACCGCGTTGTTCCAGACGAGGGGAAGAACTCGATGATGATATTTATGCCCACAAGGGCTACTATGCTACACTGTAAATTTACACGATAATAGAATATACATGCTCCTGTTGATGCCTATAATCCCATATTATCGAGATGGTCTGGCTCTCACTGACAATATAATCCCCCGACATCATTCGGGCTGACATAATAACTACCTGTCGTACCCGGCGGGGGCTGTCGGGGAATATCTTAAATTTGCAGTTTTTGTGATGTACAACCATTCATGACGTCTCACCCGGCGCACATCGGAGGCTGCCAGAGGTCTCCTGGCTCTGTCGTTCGATCCATCGATTCCAAGCTGCGTCCGTTGAATGATGAACATCGACGGTAACATCATTAGAGCTTCCTCCATTCCCTTGAGTTAGTGGCGTATCTTAGATGCCCACACAACCAGACCAAAGATGATCTGATTATGATCATGACAATTTATTCAAATATTCCGCGAGCTATCAACTTTCACTAGAGATACACAGTGGCGGCGGTGGCAGTTTGGCTGCCACAGCCCTATTTGAATGTGGTGCATGCCAAACTTTGACATGCGACGGCACGAGGATTTCGGGGGGACCCACACCATATTGTAGGTACAGGCTCGCACTGTTGAGCCATATCGACGTACAACACTCTAGTGCAGCATGTCTTGTGTCGAGCCCTTCAACGTTTTCTAGACAAAAGGCTCCGACGGCCGGTAGGATTGCTGTTAGGATCGCTAAACTTCAAGTTGCTGGTTAGCATGGCGAGAGAATGGGATCCCCGAGTAGATTGGTTGAATGAGTCCGACGATCGCCAGAGCGTTTTACACAGTTTGGAGGGATGGGCGGTACAATGTTCGACGATTCGGACGAACTCGAATCTCGATTGTTGCATGAAAGGTACATGCACTAAGGCAGGACTGGCAGTGAAAATAATTTTGGAGACACGCGCAGTTTGGGGTTTCATTACTTCTGAATCTACCACGATGAACAAGGACGGTCGGTCATTATACAAGTAGCAAGATTCGAATCGTTTATATACGTCATGCAAAATATACACGGAAAAGAGTCCTAGATCTCAACTCCGTACTTGTTTAGGGGATATTGGAATTATCTCCATGACAGTAATACTGGTGGAAGACTGGAAAAAGGAAAGGCTAGAATTGCGAGGCAGGTCGGGATGAACGTGGTGGCAACATCACGGTGTGAATGACTGTATTGAGAGAACTCTCCAGTCAGAAAAACAAACAACAATGAGAAACGATAACGAAAAAAGACGTACCAGCGCCGGAGCAGTGCGTGCTATCGCTGTTCACCGTCGTTCCAATCGTCTTCGAATTAACGAATGTAAGACAGCTCTCGTCACGTCTTGATCCCCGCCGTGCGCGTGCATTTGCCGTATCTGACAGAAGACGTGAGTTACTTGAATTGGGCGAAGCATCGATCAACGAACGAGGTACGTCTGCTTGCGGGGGAGTCCTCCTGTAGCGTCCACTAGAAGAGTCATTTCCTTCTGAATCACTCAACTGCGCCATTCGTCGGGGTGATGGCGGCGGTGGAGGAGTTCTCCTGCGACGACCATTCGAAGAGCTGCTGCTTCGGTCACTAGATACTCCTGACAAAGGATCAGGACAATGTGTGGCGCTGCGGAAAACAAGAGCTGCCTTACGAGTGTCAATCGCTTCAAAAAGGTCAGATCTATGGTCATGAGCTTCTTGGCCCGTAGTAGGGACATCGTTGATATTCAACCCCGAGAGCTCTGGAAGTGAAAACCGCGGGTGGGCCGGAGATGTTATCTCCGTAGATGGGTTCGCCGATTCAGAATTACCTTCTGCGAGTGAGGGTCTAATACTATCTGCTTCGGCGCCCCATGCATTCGTAGGATCGACAGCAGAGCCTGGTTCTCGGTTGGACGAAGGAGGACTGCTCTCTCCACTGAGTCTTGTTCTTATATTCTCATCAATATCTTCCTACGGATAATTGTCAAGACCTGATCACAGAATTATGGTGAAAATTAACGCGCCTTGACACGTCGACGGAGCGCTTTAGCGTCCTCGAGGCACTTTTTCGCACGCGGTGAAGCCAACCCAAGTAAACCCCAAACACTCGATTGCGATCCTGATGACGTCTCTTTTAGTAGCACACTGAGCCTGCGTATATTCCATGATATCAACACGGTGGTTCACATCCATGAAGAATATTAAACGATACCTTCCCTCCTCCTTGATGAATTCTCTGCGATCGGTTTCGCATAACACCGAATTAGAACGTTCGACTTCCTGTCGTATGGTTTCGAGAACCTCCTGCAAGACTTTCTCGGTTTCTTCTATGATGGAGGAGGTAAACATGTTCGTGCAGTGTGGTTAGAGGTTAAGGAGGAAGACTTGGCCGGCCTAAGGGTGAATTTATCTGTCATTGCCAGGCGCTTCACAGTTAGTTAGACCGTGATATAGCCGAGATTTGTGTGCCAGAGTGGGGAACGCCACGTTGCGAACGTGCGGTGGGCGAAACGAAGGATAAGGAATCCTAAAAAAAAACAATAAGGACTGACAGGGCGCCAGGTTTGCGTATCAAGAAGTCGAGTTAGTAACACAAGGACCAACAAGATGCCTGGGTGTTTACGTATATTTCACAGCAACCGTCGTGAACATACTTGGGAAGGTTTGGAAGTTCGTATTGTAATCGAATCGCTAATGCATAGCCATCTCAAGGGGTCATAGTCTCTGGATCTAAAATTCTTTATCCACCTCGTATCCGAGTCCTCTCCGTCGTTTCCATTTCACTACGAGTGCAAGGTGGAACATGGCAACTCGCTTAGAGTTGGCAGCTGGACATGCATGGCATGCGTGGTTGTACTACGTGCTCATGTTATTCTTCATGGGGTTGTTAACCTTATCAACTCTACTGATCTCTCCCCAAGTTGTTCCTCGCGGGTTCTCTCAGGCTTCCCTTCGGAAGTACTAGAAACTGATTTTTCAGCCAATGATTCCCACCATCAAGCCCTCTCTCTATACAGGCCCCTGGGGGGATATGCGTAGATTGAAAAATCGTGTTCTGCGAGCGCCCGAGCCGATAAAATGCGACACGATCGCGATCTCAGAGGCAACCTTAGATCGTTGACATTGGGATTGCCACCGCCGCCACCAGCTTGCAACCCTCTCCATCTACAGCATGATGATAGGCACCTGTGATGACACGAGTTTTTTGGGGGAGCTATGATAGCTTCGTAGCATCGTGATAACATTGACATACAGCATCCTACAGCATGTCACGGTAAATGGCTTGCTCCCCGATGCAACGATGACAGGGAAGAACAATTTACGAGACACGTTCATTTGTATACGCATCTTTGAAACGAAAAGGTCGGTGACTTCAAAGACAAACTTCGTTTACGTAATTCCACTGCAAACGTTGCTAGAGATCTTTGAATGGCTGAACTGTCCAAAGGCAGGATTGACAGGGACAATGACCTCCGGGTCATGAGCGTGAGTTTCAGCTCACTATCCAAGGACGGCCGATATGAGCAGCAAGGCGTTCAGATTGTTTTTTATCTATGTACAATATACAGGGAGAACGAGGGAAATATATAGATAGGAGTTCGTTCACGGAACGTTGTCAAGCATCGTATCGTAATGGTCCATATAACGAGTTCTGCCTCCCTCCACTCCCCTCTTCGCGGGCCATCGACGCGGGACGGCCGGGGGACAAGCAAACATGGAGGCTAGACTTGACTGGCAGGTCGAGGACCAGGTGAACGCGGCGGCAACACCGTCTTGTGAACGACTGCATAGCGAGTCCAACGATCAAGATAGGAAGATAAACGAAAATGAAAGATGAAAGACGGACCGGCGCCAGAGCACTTATGGGAGCGATGGTTCATCGTCAATCCTTCCACATTCGAATCATTGATCTCAACGCAGTTGGTCCTTGTGACAACGTTGTCATTACGCACTGAGCCCCGCCGCCCCTGTACTAGCATGGATGGGCTTGGCGCTGCCGCAATCGAATTGGCATATTTTGTTATTTCGGAAACGAATTTGGTAATGTCTAAGGCTAGTGAGTCAGATGGAGAGAAGTTGCTTGGCGAACTGGGTGTTCTTGACTGTCGAGGTGGAGGTGCTTGCGTCCTAATGGAGCGGGAGTGGCGAGAAGAACTAACTATGGGGCTATCTGCCGTACCTGTTATAAAATCGAGTCAGTTAAGTTAGGTGAGGTTATTGATCAACTAACGATGGGTATTTGTTTGTGGAGGTGGAGGAGCAGGTCGCCTAACAGAGTGAGAGCGGCGAGGTGAATGGCTATTCGCGTTATTGTCCGTAGGCTTCTGAGAAAGACGATTCGGGGAGGTGTCAATTGATGAGTGGGACAGCCTTGCTGGTGGGGGAGGAGGAGCAGGTCTCCTGACGGGATGAGAGTTAACAGAAGAACTGCTGCCCGTGTCCGCCGGCACGACAGCCGCTTTCTCCGAAATAAGGCGTGAGTCATTCGATTGTGCCATGCTTTGGAGTGGCAGATCCCTGCGATGCCCACCAGAAGAGCTGCTCTTTCGGTCGCTAGATATCTCTGACGGAGGATCAGAACAATGTGTGGCACTGTGGAAAACAATAACAGCCCTACCAAGGGGAGTATTAATCGCTTCACGAAGATCAGATCTATAGTCATTTCCTTTTAGATCGGCGTAAGAATCAACGTTCAACTTCAACCCTGAGAGCTCCGGGAGCGAAAAGCGCGGGTTTACTGGCGACGTTATATCCGTACTTGCAGTGTACGCTTGCTCAAGGTTTCCATCCCTGGCTGAGGGCCTGATTTTTGCTTCGGGAGCCGTTGCATCCGTAGGATTGATAGCAGTGCCTAGTTCTTGGTCGGACGAAGGCGGATTGCGCTCTCCGTTCATCTTTGTCCTCACAATATATTCCTAGGGATAGCTGTCAAGATTCGTTATCACAGGATCATAACGAAAATCAACGCACCTTGACACGTCGATGGAGCGCTTTAGCGTCCTCGATGCACTTCTTCACATGTGGTGAAGCCAACCCATGTAAACTCCAACCGGTTGATGTCTCTTGCAAGCGTCTCTCAGTTTGTTCTGTGACAGAGGAGGAAAGCATGTTCACGCAGTGCGGCTAGAGGCTGAGGAGGGTGCTCTGGCCACCAAGGGTGAGGCGAATTTATCTGTCTGGGCGTTCCATATTAGCTGGCTTAAGCACTTAGGTTAAAATGAGCTGAGACTCATGCGTGCCATTTGAACTTGCTGTGTGCGTACCTCAGAAACGAAAAATAAGAAGCACCCCAAAAAAACAATAAGCAGGGAGGGCGCCAGGTGATGGCCTGTCAACCAGGACCTACAAAGATCAACAGAGCATGTTAGTTACGTATTTTCATAACAACCCCCGTTGCACCCTTTTCCGGAAGATACTCACTAAGAACAAGGCTTTGACACTGGGCTAAAGCACGTTGCGAGCGATTTGGCACGAGCATGTTGCCACGCACGGTACATAGTGCGAACTGACATCGCAATGCGAAACGTTTAAAACACAGGATTTAAACACCATACCTTTCTACTGCCCTGAGAAAAATTATGCGAAATGGCTAAGTACGTAGTTTCGCTAAGGACAAAAACTTGAGGGGTTATTGTGATACAGTCTGTGCGTGATCTAACAAGTATCAAATGATGTCAATCTGCAACTATGATAAGCTGAGAGATCCTGTTTATTGGTTGACGGAGTAAGACCTAGGGTCCATTATTTAGCATGTAAACGGTGCCTCCACCAAGTATCAGAGCGAGAAATACACCGGATAAAGTTGTAGAATAAAACTTTTAGATGTAGATGTAGAAGGATATTATCATCGTGAATTCAATCTCCAAGGATTCGATCTTCCCTTCGGCATCTTGTGCAGAACGTGTTTGAGCTTCCTAGTGTGAACCCGACGTAATAGGATTTTGCACTAGACGGTCAAACTTCCGTAATCCCAACACAGATGGATAGAAATAAGCCATAATTGTAATCAGGTAGGTTACCTTGTACTCAACAGTCATAGCTTGTGGTATTGAAACAGTAGAAAATCAAGCATTGACATTTGCCGAGGGAGGGGCGATCGATGCCACTTTTCAGGCTCCGACAACGCAACTTACAAACCTTCTCAAGGAGAACTAGCTCTCGTCACGGTCGAGGCACATCGCAAAGCGTTTGCCATCGCGAAAATCTTTACCAGATTTTTGGCATTACTCGTGCATCGATGATACTAGGTTTGACCTATATGGTGCCTAACCCCGTATCTTCCCCATCCATCCGAAAACCGCTGTAATAATAACCATCTCCCTGGCAGACAATACAGCACTGCATAGCAATGTGTATGTAAATGTCTCCCATGCTGCCCGGTCTGACCGTTGACCTGATCCGTATCATGACATGCAGTGTCTCACTCATCCGCAAGTGCATCTTGCATACCATTGGGATGCAAGTATCAGACACTATTCGGCTAGGCGAAACGTAAAGCAAAATTTTGCTTCCAAAGCAGATCCCATTCTGGTGACACTTAAGTCTTACAAAGTAAAGATCTAGAAGGGCCTTTCTGATGTGACTTTGTCACCAGAGGTGACGCAGCCCCGTACTGAGCTCCAGTTGCCCTGACGGTGGTAATATTTGAGGAGCGCCTTTGGGCCGATCACAAGTTCTATTGCCCATCCTCCACACTACCAGCACTGTATGAACGACGACCCTTACCCTCAGCAACTGCCCACTCTTCAGCGGTTGGGTATAGATGAGCCCGCCGTGACTTCAGCTACAGAAGTCGCAACAGCTTGGTTCAACGTATTCTCAGTTGCCGTCGCATCATCAGACATCAACAGGATCCTCGATCTTTTCCTCAATGACGGTTTTTGGAAGGACGTCTTGGCACTGACTTGGGACTTTCGCACTCTCGAGGGGAGGGATGCGATCAAGAACCTGCTCGACCATCGTCTCGCTCCCACTGGTCTCGTTGACTTGCATCTCAGTCACGAGCCCTTCCGTGCCCCAGAGCTCCAGAAGCCATTCCCAGACCTGGTCTTGCTGCGTCTCACCTTTGAATTTAGAACCAAGGTCGGCAAGGGCACAGCGGTTTGTTATCTAGCACCTAGCACACTCGGTCCGACGTGGAAGACTTACATCCTCTACACCTGCTTGCATTCTCTCAACGATTACCCCGAGCAGGTAACTTGGTGGATACCTAAAGTCCGTGAAGCTCATCACAAATACAGATCAGGCCTCTCCACCCGCAAGCTGCCGAATATGGCATTTGGGAAGATAGGCGTCGTCGAGAGATGGACCTTGCTGATGGCGATCCGACGGTGCTCGTGATTGGCGCGGGCCACACGGGCCTTGGAACCGCTGCAAGACTGAAAAATCTTGGAGTTTCCCACTTGATTGTCGATAAGAAGCCTCGCATTGGCGACGGCGTGAGTTATGCCAGATTATGACATGCAGTGTTTGTGGATGCTCACCGTACTAGTGGAGGGATCGCTACAAGGCGCTATGCTTACATGACCCAGTTTGGTCTAGCCACATGCCATATCTACCGTAAGTCTAGCCGGCGAGACCTGTAGTCATTCTTTACCTCTGGTTTTAGATTTCCATCAACCTGGCCTATTTTTGGTCCAGCCCGAAAGGTATGAACCAGTGAATTATCTTTGTTTGGGATCAAATGATGGATGTTGGGCGATTTCAGCTTGCTGATTGGTTGGAGGGCTATGCCAATTATCTCGAGCTGAACGTATGGACCTCGTCCATCATCACCAAGACGGAGTGGGATGGCAACCTGAAAATATGGACGGTCGAAATCAGTAGAGGTGGAAAAGAAACTCGGGTTCTCAAGGTGAAGCACGTCGTGTTTGCAACCGGGTTCGTAGGTCATCCGAAGCTGCCAGACCTCTCAGGCAAGGTAAATTCGGCTGGTCAGTTACCTGTTTCATCGGTGACTCTGCTAATCTTTCTTTCCAGGAGAAGTTTAAGGGGGAAATAATTCATTCTTCGGAATTCATGTCTGCGTCGAACTACGCTGGTAAAAAGGCGATTGTAGTTGGTGCTTGCACTTCTGGTATGAGAGCACAAAACACATGAGAATGTTGGCTAATATATGCATGTTAAAGGTCACGACATTGCACAGGATTTTTTCAACAACGGAGTCGATACCACAATGTAAGCCATGGCAAGGTTAATCGTGGTGTTTAGATTGACGTCCTTAAGCTATCAACGCTCGTCTACATATATCATTTCAAATCAAGGAATCATGCAGTTATCTTCTCGTGCGTCGCATCGCCTCGTCCTCTGATATGCAATTGCTCACAGCCTCGGTTCTGAAGCATTCTACAACGAATCTCTGCCTACCGATCTTGGCGATATCTACAGCGGTTCCCTCCCATGGGCAGTCATGAGACGTTTTCAGCAAAGAATTGTGCCTCAGTTTGCGCAAACCATCGATAAGTGAATACCAATTCCCTTAGACCTGGACGCATTCCAACGACGAGTTTTCCCCTCATACAGAGAGCTTTTGGATGGTCTCGCCGAAGTTGGGTTCAAGACAAATCTCGGCATACACAAGACGGGCTTCCTCCCACTCGCATTCTCGCGTGGGGGAGGATACTACTTTGGTAAGTCCCTTGAGGATCGTGGTTAGTGTCGTTCACTCTGATCGTTTTGACAGATACAGGTACATGCACTCACATCATCAATGGGGATATCAAGCTGAAGAGCGGGAGCGCTATCGAGTGCTTTACTGAAGGGGGACTCAAGTTCGAAGATGGCACCGAGCTCGAAGCAGACATCGTAGTCTTCGCTACTGGGTAAGCAACTTTTCCGCGTTGAGGTCCAACACTAAATCCTGTATCTTGCTCTTTCAAGATATGGGGACTCGCGTGACCATATGCGCGAAGTCTGTAGTCCGCAAGACGCTAACAAGGTCAATGAAGTGTGGGGCGTTACGGAGGAGGGGGAACTGAAGAGCGTTTGGAGGGACTGTGGACATGAGAACCTGTGGTTTTGCATCGGTACGTCATCGCACCGAATTCTGCTGCACTATTGCGTCTGATGTGTCGTCCCTCGCCAAAATATAGGTAACATGGCGCTGTCGCGTTTCCACAGTCGTCATCTTGCGTTGCGTGAGCGACTTGTGTTCCCGTGTATGTATCATCGCTGACAGCGAATATAGAAATCAGGGCCACGGAAGCTGGGATTTTGCAGAGGTCTAAGATCAAATTCTAACAGAGAAGACTCGGAACGATTGCTCTGGCCCTCGTGCATGTTCATTTGTACGTATAGATACTAGATTGGGACTCGAAACCTGGTGAGAAAAACGCGGACATTCTGTGAGTCTCAATACATTGGCTGAATCAGCCTTCCGTCGTTCCTAGACAAGGACTTAGGTATTAAGTGTAAGTGAATGAGCGGCTATCTGGCATGTGGCACTACGAGAAGGCTCAGACGTCAGCTTACCGGCGCGCACCATCATGTGGATAATAACCCAAGTACTGTTCAGTAGTGCAGTCTCCGCCAATCTCTCGAGGCCAACATCCCTGTCCAGTGTCGCTTCTGGTGCTACTGTGAGAGTTTGGATGTTAGATGAACAAGATACTGTCTGGGACATTAGTCGCTCTAGTTCACGGACCACATCGTGCGGTGATTATGGGCGATAATTTGAAATTACCGGCTCACATTCTCCTGCCGTTACGGACACACAAGGGCCGACCCTAGTATTTAGCTGGCATCAAGCGCGCTAGTATTTGGGCCCAGGATGTGGATGGCCTACGTATATATTACTGCTCACTATTTGACCTTGTTGCTGCCGAACTCGCAGCCGGAGTGGATCTCGAGATGTTAAATCTCTCTGTTGAGCTAGGTCCTCTGAGCGGTCATGATAGTATTATGAGGTTATCTGTGCACGCCAGGTTCAGACCACCGTGGCTTCGATCCGTAAAAGATCTAGAAATTCCCTGATTCTATTTCTATTCGCCGCGATCGAGAGGGTATTTGAGGGGCACCTTTGGACCGATCACCTTCCTGTCATCCTGTTCTCCCCCATATCGCCCACAGTACCGTAGGTATGAGCGACGACCTCCCCCAGCAGCTCCCCACTCTTCAGCAGTTGGGTGTAGACGAGCCCACCGTGACTTCGGCTACAGAGATCGCAACAGCCTGGTTTGACGCGTTCTCTAGCGCCATCGCGTCATCGGACATCAACGGGATCCTCGATCTCTTCCTTGATGACGGTTTTTGGAAGGACACTTTGGCACTCACCTGGGACTTTCGAACTCTCGAGGGGAGGGATGCGATCAAGAAACTTCTCGATCATCGTCTCGTTCCTACTGGTCTCATAGATCTCCGTCTCAGCCATGAGCCTTTCCGAGCCCCAGAGGTTCAAAAGATGTTCCCCGATCTGGTCTTGTTACGTCTCACTTTCGAGTTCGGAACCAAGGTCGGCAAGGGTACTGCCGTGTGCTATCTGGTACCTACACCTGGTCGGTGGAAAGCGTACATACTCAATACGTACTTGCTCTCCCTCAATGATTATCCTGAAAAGGTATCTGGGCAGATGTAAGAGTCGATATGATCTTATCAAGCTGATACAAATGTAGATCGGCCCTCTCCGCCCACAAGCTGCCGAACATGGTACATGGGAGGATAGACGCCGTCGAGAGGTTGAGCTCGCCGATGGGGATTCGACGGTGCTTGTGGTCGGCGCTGGCCACACCGGTCTTGAAGTGGCTGCAAGGCTGAAATACCTTGGAGTTTCCCACCTGATAGTCGAAAAGAAACCTCGGATTGGTGATAGCGTGAGTTGAAACTGACTTTTTTCTTCTTTGATGGGCTGAAGAGGTCTCAGTGGAGGGATCGCTACAAAGCGTTGTGCTTACACGATACAGTTTGGTATAATCAGACTCCGTATTTGCCGTGAGTCTCAGCGATGCGTATTTGAGCTCTCTTTCAATGAATCACCTCGACTTTCTTTTCCACTAGATTCCCAAACACTTGGCCTGTATTCAGTCCAGCTGGAAAGGTATGAGCCTGGACATTCGTTTTCCTTACATCAAATGACGGATGTCGTTGCTAGCTTGCTGATTGGTTGGAGGGTTACGCTAACTATCTAGAGCTCAACGTATGGACCTCGTCCGTCATCACCAGGACCGAATGGGACAACAACCTGAAAACATGGACGGTAGAAATAAATAGAGGTGGAAAGGAAACTCGCGTTCTCAAGGTCAAGCACATCGTGTTCGCGACCGGGTTCGCTGGCCATCCGAAGGTGCCAGATATCCCTGACAAGGTCAATTCTCTGGCCTGTGACACTGTCTTACAGTTTACCGTGCTAACACCTCCTTTCAGGAAAAGTTCAAGGGAGAAACAGTTCACACTTCAGAGTTCACGTCCGCGGCAAACTACATTGGCAAAAAGGCAGTTGTCGTCGGTGCTTGTACTTCTGGTATGATATTATATGATAGCAAGCCCGGGAGCATCTTGGCTAATACAGGTCAAAGCTCACGATATCGCTCAGGACTTTTACAACCATGGGGTCGACATCACAATGTAAGTTCATGTCGAAGCTCAACTGTGTCCCAGAGCGTGTCCAGTTTGACGTTACATTCCAGGTACCAACGCTCGCCTACATATGTCATTTCGGTTAAAGCTATCAAGGAATTGCTTGCTCGTGCGTCGTTTTATCCTGTCCCATAGATATCACTCATTTACTGGCCATGACTCGAAAGCATTTTTCAATGAGACTGTTCCGACCGAGGTCGCAGATGTCTACAACGACTCTTTCCCATATTTTGTGGTGAGACGCCTTCACCAACGCGTTACACCCCTGTTTGCGCAGACAATTGACAAGTGAGTACGCATCTTCCCTATCAAACCGCACAACACTAGATTCATTCCGACGACTTCCTCACTCCTGAATATAGAGAGCTTTTGGATGGTCTTGCCAAAGCTGGGTTCAAGACATATCTTGGTCTATACGGGGCAGGTGTATTCCCCCTTCTGTTCTTGCGTGCGGGGGGGTACTACTTCGGTAAGTCCTTCGGACTTGGACATGGAGGAGGTCGATGCCGTGCAGCTCAGATTCGCTTCGAATAGATGTCGGCACGAGCGCACGCATCATCGATGGTAGCATCAAACTCAAGAGCGGAAGCGCCATCAAGCGCTATACTGAGAAGGGACTCAAGTTTGAAGACGGGACGGAGCTCGAAGCAGATGTCGTGATCTTTGCCACCGGGTAAGCGACCTCTACGCTTTGCCACAATGTTGTGGGGTCCGGGGTATTGGAGCTAACTCATATCCTATTTATTATCGAAGATACGGAGACCCACGCGATCACCTGCGCGAAGTTTGCAGCCCGCAGGACGCCGACCAGGTAAACGAGGTGTGGGGGCTCACCGAAGAAGGGGAGGTGAACAGTGTTTGGAGGGACTGTGGACATGAGAACCTGTGGTTCGGTATTGGTACGTCCCTCTCCGCGTGGCATCCACTACCACAGCTTCAATGTTTGACGTATCATCCCCGGCAAAACAACAAAAAGGCAACCTGGCTATGTCGCGCTTCCACAGTCGCCATCTCGCGTTGCGTAAGTGAATTTGTGTTGCCGACTGAGTTATGTCATCGCTGAGCCGGGTACAGAAATCAAGGCCATCGAAACTGGCATTTTGAAAAGATCCGAGGTCAAGTTTTGAAAGAAGAACGGACTACCCTGTACATGGAAATACCCGACGATTGTACCCATAGAACTTGCGAATTTCGAATCAGGACTTGGAGAATGCGCTGGGGAAGGAGGTCAAACATGTACATTTAAAAGCTCAGGGGTGGAGCCATCACATAGATACTGTGGCACGAGCTGAGAAGAAACAATTAAATATGACACTTTGCATTTGCATGGTATTATACAATGTTCGAGATATGATTGCGACAAGTCCAAGAACACGAGGTCCCTCCAAAATGAATGCTATATAGACATTATCATACGTTCCGATACTTATTTCTCGGTGGTATGCTTCTCCTGCACGCCGGGGGGCGACGGACGCATCCACACGAGACACCGCATGACGCCTCTCCGAACGCCTCGCACCACTTCCATGACGAAGACCACGACGCAGTGCATCCCATAGACAATGAACTGCAGGCTGACAACCATACCAGCGACAAATGACATGACGAGCACCGCAGTCGGCCACGCGCTCCACGCGACTGACAACAAAAAGACCATGAGAGCGACCGCAGATGTGAACATGCAAAACGCTGGTATCCGCGCCGTGATGCAGAAGAAGAGGTATTTGCCGTAGACATCCAAGGCCATTTTCTACAAACCAAGACAAAGAACAGAATGTAAGTTTATGGGCAACGTGGGTATAGCCTGAGGCGCATATGGATCGCCGAGGAGGCAAAAGAAGCGAGCGCTTACTTGAAATTTAGTCGGGGTGACGTTGCAGTAAGCCAGTATGAACCAGGCGTCGATTGCGAGACCAATTCCAGAGGCGATGCTGCCGATGGCTATGGCTCCCTGGGCGAATCGGCCAATAGTAAACACAGAGGCCGACGAGAATCCGAACACACCGGCCTCCAACCTTGAAGAAAATTACTCAGTCAATAGATGGCTTGTCTTGTACCCAAATCAGTTGCATACCCCGCCAAAGCTACGAGCTATCCCAGAACTAGCTGAGCAAAATCCTCAGGATATGTCAGATATCACATGCTTACCGATCCGCCGACAAACCTCCACTCCGAACACAATTCTTTCAAGACACGCTCGTAGTCTGAATCTACTCGAGCTTCTCTGAGCTCGCGGTAAGGTGAGAACGCATCCACAATGGAGTCGATAGTCGAGACTCGAGAATCAACGATGACGGCTTCCGTGTACGTCGGCAGCATCGAAGGAGCGAACCATAATCGACGACCTGGATTCTTAACGATATCACAGTCCTCCTCGTCCGAAAATTCAGCAATGATGATCGGTTCGTTCCTCTGACGTTTGAGTAATGGATCCCGCTCGTCCTCGGATCGCATGTGATCGGAATCGGACCAGTAACCGGTATGCACTTTAGGCTCTGGGTCGTGCACTGCTTCCGGCCATACAAAGCTCACGGTCTCGCTCGATGCCGAAGGGAGCGAACTGGAGTATTCTGATACGATATGAGTTATCAAGACAGGCACGCCCAAGCCCAGGATATCTTACCTTGATCCTCAGAGTCTTCACTCAGAATGTCTGACTTAATGTCATTTTCCGCGCATATCCTTCGTGCCTTGGATATTTCAGGCAAATCGAGCTTCGCGACAAGGAGAACCGGGGAAAATCTTGCTTTGCTGGCTCCGCCACTTTTTTGCCGCGGGGCAGTGTTCAGTTTGATCTCTACGCCTTTCCCAGCGAGGACGTCAGACGGGACTGTTCTGAACACCCGTTCAGTAAAGTAACAAACTCTTTTGCCTGCACTGTTGCTGAGCCTGAAGACGTGCCAACTCTTGTAGTGTACAACACGCGCTTGCTACGAGACTCCTCTTTTTGATTTTCTTCTTACTTGAAGCCTGATGGTAGACGCATATATCTATCCGCGAGGACGCATCCATCTCGTGACTGGTGTTATCGATAAAAGGGAAGTTAATGGTTAACAATCTGTGAGGACCACGATAGTTGGGAATGCGCTTGCGCTCACAATTGAAAGTAATGCTTCAAGTTCGGGTTCTGTCCGTCGCAACCGAGGTTCAGTTCGTGGCATTGATGATCATCGACGGTCACTACTACTATCGGCCGCCAGGACCGTCCTGCTCGTAATTGTTGTAGCCCATGGGCGCGAACAACTGAAGAGGGTTATTGTATCAGTAGTGAGTCAGAGTATCCTTGGTTTATCGCAAACCAGTAAATGTCCAAGGTCTAAAGTCTTTCGGTCAGAGATGCGAATACATGAAGTGGCGTGGATGGTTGAAACGTACTTGCTTTCTGCAGAATGTATTCCGGACATAAGTGGACGGACAAGAAGAGTCTCCGAGCCGTACTGCCACAGTGAGGTCGCTTATATCGTATTACGTAATTTACTACCAACATCCGAATCGGATGTCGCTTCAATGAACGAACGTCGAAAGATGGGCTAAATAAATGATCTGGAGCCACCATTACTGTTCTTTTTTGACTGGGCCACAGAATTATGATCAGCTGACAAGGCCTAACTTAATGTTTTCGAGCTGAAACATTTGTAAGTGGTTTTGCAGATTCACCGAGCAGGCACCGTGACGAGATCCAGGCAATGATTACTAATGAGGCGTGGATAGTAGATGCTCATGGCCGGGAGGGACAGAACAATGAGTAAGTTAACATTGGTAAGATAGCACTCCTGGTGTGACCACCACATCACTCCAAAGTGTCACGTGGTGGCGTGGATCATTACCGCCCAGAAAGTCTGCAACATCGTACATATACCCTGAATGCAGATCAGAAGAAGGGAAGGGGCACAAGTGACGGGTGTAGATAAGGGTTTGATGAGGAACACAGTGGCAGGACACTGTTAGATAATCAACGGAATCCAACGTTTGCGATCGAAGATTTGGGATGACCATTTCAATAATTTCTTCAAATCACGACCTGCTGGTTAGCCCCCTTCTTCATCTGTCCATGTAGGACCCAGATGACTAACGATCGAGCCATAGTCGAAACTTTCTGCTGAAGTAGTGCTGATACCTAACTTGAAACGAGGTTGACTAGAATGTACCAGTTTTTATACCTCATTCAAGTTATTCCACCTAGCATTCTTATCCACACCTCCTTAGAATGTCTCTAGAAACATACTTCATGTCATAAACAAATAAAAGTATAGTTGCCCTCGTTTCTATGAAGAGAGATTAGCTTTCAGCAACAATCACTCAAGCGGCACAGTGATTAGCGGATAGTTTGAAAGGGTTCAGGTTCTTGTATTTGCGACCTCAAGGCTCAAGCTCTGCTTCCTACAACTTTATCCTGATAGACGAGAAGTAAGTGGATGATATAGTAAGAGCTAGCACTTGAAGACATGCTGATCAAATCTGGCCCGCGCAGTAGCAATGAAGGAGTCCGGCCCCTGTTGCCAGTGAGCATCGGCATCGGTGATAGTTCTGATCTTGATCGTTCTTCTAGTAGAGTCGCGGTTGGATATATATCACTGCGACCAAGGCTGTCTCTTTTTCGTTCAAACGAAGTTAGATGCTTCCCAAAACGCTGATGGGAACAAGACAAGAATTATTTGATTGTGGAGAGCAACCATACTAGAGTTATATACCATCTGGATTCTGGCGAAGCAGGGAACCCGCTGGTGTGACACCTTATCAAAGCCTTGTGTACCAAAAGTGGAATCCACAAGCAGGTTTGTCAAGACAATCGTACTAATGCTGTGCATGAACAAAGCCTGCCAAATTGAGTCCAACCTTCTGACGTTGCGTTGCTAATGGGTTTTGTTCAATCAGTGACTTGTTTATGTGAAGTGGGTAAAGTGCATCGATCGTCATCTCTCGAATATGCGTGCATATGTACTAAGTATGGGGAAGTTACATGGAAGCATTGGCACCTCCCCGTCAAGTTTCGGTTTCAGCGAAGTCGACAATAACAGAAGTATATGATTGTCCGCGGCATACTAGAAACATGACCACAAACTATATGGGTTTCTTTCTAAGTATATTGAAATTTTGCCCTTTCAAGACCTGTCATCACTGAGATGTAAGGTGTACATGAAGGAGAGGGGTAACCATAGGAATGGAAGTCAGCAATTACGACGAAGTGCGGTTCATGGATATCGAGGAACCCGGGTCAGCAGCTATTATGCTATAGGCCATTGATCAGTGAAAAACAAAGGATGACGTGTATATAGATGGTTACCATGATCTGCTACTTTCAGAGCTGCCATTAACCATAGTGAGTCCTGTACAATTCGTGTCCTTGTTGTTGACTACGCTGCAATTGACTTGGAAATTCATAATGAGGCCGGGGGCCGAGCCCAGGCTGCTGGGCAAGGTAGAAATGCTGCTCCGGGTAGATGATAAAGTCTCAGTCTCAGGTGCAGATGCTGCTCCATCTTGACTGTCAGAAGAGGCTGTGTCGGCGAGGGAATATGCGGACATCAGAAAAGACGCTGCATCTCTGACAATGGCAATTGCCTCCTGTGTAACCGGACCACCCAAGTCCACCGAAACACCGTTGATCTGTTCATCTTTTCTCACAGATTCACCTATGCTGGCGAGCTTAAAAAATTCGCAATTCACCAAAGATGAGACATACTTTCGGCCGGTGGGCAATCCATTGTACGAATTGATAACACTTCCGTTTTCAACTTACCAGACTTTACCTGTTGTTGTTAGCTTGCGCTGCACGAAAAAAAAAAGTTATAAAAAACGGCTACCTTGCTCTGTCCTGGGTCATCTTTCCCCACAGATCCACCTACGCTGGCGATGTGAAGAAAACTCACAATTCACCAGATTTGAAACATACTTTCGGCCGGTGGGAAATCTATTGTATGAAATGATAACATGTCCCTCTTCAATCTGTCAGACTTCGCCTGTTATTGTCGTTAGCTTGTGCTGCATAAAAAATTGTTATAGGAAGGGGGCTACCTTGGTCGATTCATAGAGATCGACGGAGTCGGCAATAAATGCTTTTATCGAGCGTTTCACTGCCTTATGTTGAAAAATTCTGACCATCCAACTGCATGTGTCAAGAAAATTTTCGAGCTGGTCATTCCTCCGCACCAAACTGGAATAAAATATAGTTAACGCCTGGAATAAAGCTCGTTAGTTTACTCACTAGTCATACTGAGCTCGCGTTTCTCGAAGAAGGATGTGATGATTTTCGTTCACACTTTTGGATAAAGAACGAATTTTTATCATCTCGTCCAGCGTCAATCGAAGGTATAACTGTCCAGTACGCAAGGAACCGTTAGCGATGAGCCTTACTAGTGGGATTCCTGGATCATGATTTCCGACCGACCCAAGGCCCTCTGAATGGAGGAGCAGTGTCTTATCATCGTTGAGTGTCATGATCAAGGGGGTGGTACTTTACCTGTTGCAAGACATGCCTGATATAGTACCAAATATAAGGTAGGGAGCCGTGCGTGGAAAACTAGCAACAGTCTTTCTTTACTGCTAGAATACAACCCCGCGGTGCAGTCCACGGGGTCTGATATGGATCCTTGTTTTAGCATATTTGTGTTAGTTACTGCTCCAAAACACACCGTTCCCACGTTATGTTTTCCCGTTCGAAAAAGCAAGCAATCAAGGAAGCTAAAGCTAGGAATAGGGAAGAGCTTGCTCAACTCGAGCTTGCAGCTTTTGGCGACACACCGACGAACAAGATTGACGCCCAGCTATCCGAACCGGAAGGGTGGTGGTCTAAACACTACAACTGGCTAAAGGATAATGGATATATACTTCGACCCCGATATGCTCCGGATTGGTTGCCTTCTTGGGGGGGAACGAAGAAGGATTGGCTGATGTATGAAGATAGTCTTGAAGCTAAAGTGAGTATTCAATATGTCCCGCGTTTATTCCCGTAACTCATACGTTAGAATTGTTAGTATGCTGCCAGGGTCCTTGATGGCACGCGCGCTTCGGATGGTGCTTTTGTTATGCTCAAGTTGGTCAACAGGAGGGATCATCCCCACGAAATTGATATTGGACTATATTTCTCCCAGCAGCCAGCCACCAGTGTTAATCGCTGTGTGCCGATTTATGATGTGTTACCTGTTCCCGACGAGGAGGAAAATACCATTATCGTTATGCCTCTCCTTCGAGACTACACACGTCCCCCTTTTGATACTCTTGGAGAGGCGGTTGCATGCATTACCCAATTATTTGAGGTACGCTTCCATATGTCTCACTAGCACAGACATTGATGTTTTGGTAGGGTCTTCAATTTATGCACAAGCACCATGTGGCTCATCGGTAGGCAATGATACTCGTATTTCTGGTTAATTTGTCAAAAAAATTTGCGCAGTGATTGCTCATCTAAAAACATTATGATGGATCCAAGTAGGCTATACATTGACGCGTTCCATCCTGCTAGCCCTCTGATAAAGCGAGATGTCTCGGGCTATGCACGCTACAAGACCAGAACTGAACGACCTCCAAAATATTTTTTGATCGATTTTGGTCTATCACGCCGTTACGACGATTCCGCTGTTGAGCCAATGGAGGACCCAATCTGGGGAGCGGATAAAGAGGTCCCGGAATTTCAGAATTCCAATTCTCCTTGTGACCCTTTCTCCACTGACGTCTTCTACATTGGTAATGCCATCAGGAAGGATTTTGTTGAGGTATGTCGTACCACCCTACACCGCGTACTACTCGCTAAGTTGAATCCAGTCGAAGCTTGGGTTTGAGTTCATGCGACCCCTGATAGCCGATATGATTCAGACAGACCCTTCAAAGCGTCCGACTATGGATGAAGTTGTCCAGCGATTTGATGCTATCAAGGCTGGCCTCAGTAGCTGGAAGTTGCGCTCATGCGTGGTTGACAAAGGAGAGAAAGGATATCACCGTGCTGTGCGCGGCATATCTCACTGGATGCGACAAATTGGTTTTCTTGTTCGCGGCATTCCGGCTCTACCGAGATCTCCGTGATTACTTACCAGCAGTGGCATGTTGGCTTTGCTTGTTCGGTAGTGTTGGTGTCAGACGTTCAGTTTCTACTACATGCTAATCGGTAGGAGTATCCTTCACATGATAATCATGAAGCAAGCAGGTACTATCGATTTACACAAGTTAACCACGCACTTCCTGGCGAGCGAATTTTTTTCTAGTACGGACACGTCAGGAATGGGCAGGTGACTGGGGTCAGACCGTATCCTTATTACTGAAACTATATTCTCGTCATAATACTAATCAGCATTAAAAATCCATATTCCTGAACCGCCTCTAGATTGGATCGATCCTACAGCGGAAGCAAACGATAAGGAATACAACATGCTTACTGGATATGGAAGTCCCAGATTTCATTTCGTAATTGGCCCGGGCCTCCACAAGTACGAGAGCACTTCTCACTCGAGCCCTGATCACCTGAAAAGATAGCGAGAGACTGTAAGTGCGCCCCAGACTGGCGGCCCAAAAGATGCCATCAAGCATCTACCGTACAGCCATTCTGGTCCGACCTTTGGACATCATGAGTGAAGGCCTTGTTAGCCTGAGTTTCCTTCGCCATTTCCGGTCATCCAAGCTGTTGTATTTTGGGTTAAGTAACTTAAGCTCACAAGGTACGTACCGCCTTGCACTGCGGACCTGCATCTCAGAGCAAGTTTCCAAGGCGAATCAGCATCATGAACCTGAACGGACCTTACAGGTAATACAGTGGCCGTCCCCCTTTGTCGCTCCGCGGTGGTGACCAGCAACCCGAGAACTCGAATAATCTAGCTTATCGGGAGAATGCAAACTCGAATCATGTTGCTAACCATCGCCCAGATATTATCAGAGGTATGTCTAATAACCAGAAGACGGCGCTGGGTATCGATGTTGATCCCACACGGAAGGGAGGCCCATCAGCATCGTGAATTGCAAATGGGATGCATCATATCCCAGTGTGAAACGAATACATAGATAGCCTACTGTAGGTGGCTCGGTGACCAGCATCGGTTGTGCTGCCACTCAGTCCTAAGTTGGATTGACCCGGAGAGCTACTGCATGATTCGGCATGATCAATATGAGTTCTCCTGAAGCCATATAGAATTAGGTGAGCTGTTCTTCGAGGCCTAGATTGCCTCATGCTTCAGCTTTGATTCAAGGTGGGGTCAGCTCGAAGCAACTCGGGTGTTTCAAGACACGAGTCTCTTGTGACATGTCCAAGCCATTGCCATGGCTAGCATGTCGACTTTTTCACGCTTTCTGACAGCCCAAAACGGGTGTTCCGACGACGGTCAGTTATGTAAAAACCGGTTAACATTAGTTAGTAGTTATCAACAGCTATGTGAAAGGTACCACCTACTTATCAACTGTGTCCTAGTAATCCTTAGACATGCTTCGGCAAAAGACAACCAATTTTGGGAACAATGATCAAGGATGCAATACCAAGTCCTGATCGAGGGTTGTCGATATTTTGCGCGAAAAAGGGACGTACAAGATCGACTCGACACGTTTGTGTACTAAATACTAACCTCCATATCTTGAAATAACCACAGTTATGTGGTACTAGTGACTTCGCAGACCTCCGAAGGCCACCAATGGGAAATTAGACGTCAGTCCGCATATAACTTTCCTCTGAATACCCCAGTTATCGTGAAGTAGAACTCATCTCCGCGACAGCGGCCATACATATGCGTTCCGCGTTCCTTCCGAATCAACAGAGCCGGATCATTCAAGCTCAGGAGTCAGGAATCAGGAACCGACTTGGCCACTGTCAGATATGATTTACATCGCGAAACCACTTAAATCTTCGTGTTTATGAAACAGGAGACAATTTGCATTATCCTGCACGGCACTAGGGGCAACACTCCGACGTGTCAGGCATTGGCGGGTGACTGCCCGAGTACCCGCCACGCTCAGCTACATCTACGCGTGTGCGAGCTTACCGGAGGAGGCATGCTTCGCTGTCACTGGGAATCATAACATACTTATTATGTGAGTCCAGCACCTCTCTATACTCCAATCAATCGATCCCATCGGGTAGAGGGCTTGTGGGTACCATAAACAGCAAGTCCAAAGGACCAGGATATGGCACACGACAAAAGAAAACTCCAGGCTATTCGTAGTGTCAGCTCAGCAGTGAATCATGTGTATGTACGTCCGGGTCAACTGAGTTAGCTATGGTAACCATTCATAAAGCTCCCAGTATCAAATGGTATTGCTTGGAGGTCAGGGGAGGTGCCCCAACTCGTTCATTAATCATGAGTAAAGAAACCGGCTTGCCAGCTCAAAGCCCAAAAAGGTAGCTCCATTAGCAAACGGCGAACTGCATAGATCGCCGATGAGTCGGTGTGGGATGATATGATGTGTAAGTTTCACTTACCGAATGAGCGTGGGACCGAGCCCACGGGTGAAGGCCGCGATGCCTTCAGATCGCCATACTTTCCGTACGCAGTCCAAAGTAGAGGTATACTTCTGACCGGTCGAAGGACTAAAGCCGTCAGTTTGCATCCGAGATTTGATCATATCTATGGGGTATATCACTGCCCATAACTAGGAGCGAACCGATGACTGAGCTGAAATAAATGATTGATCGGCGGGGCTTACCGCATATCCCGCTGTTGCACCATAGAGGACGGCATTGAGGGGGTTTATCTGTTCGCGGGAGATTCCCTTTTGCTTCATTTCACGTTGAACTAATTTGTCATACACCATGAAATAGACACCATAACCCGCAGCTTCGCGAAGGAAAGTTACGCATTGGCCTTTGAAGATGCCGGCGAGCCCATGCTGCGAGTATATCTTTTTGACAGCATCAAAGGGTCCGTTGTACGCCGGATTCGTATTAGATTGGGTTTGTAGTCCTGAAACGTCCCGTGAGACAATAGTCGATCCGCCTGGTCATCCCGAGAACTCACGAATTCTGATGTGCTCGACTGGACCAGAGACGAAACCGTTGGCAAGGCCAGCAGCAACGCCTGCTGTAAAGAGTTGACCAGCGTCGAGGGTTTTACCTCCTGCACCCCCTTTTCCACGTGCGATATTTTGCTCTGCGAACACTCTCTTCACGTATTCTACTGCACCAAACTGTATGGACACGCAGAGTCCAATACCCAACAGAGGCGTGAGCGTGCCCTAAAGGACACGTATCTGAGTGATCTCTCGCTCTCATTTCATGTGAAGTTGACCCAACCTTGTAAAACGCTAACGGTCCTTCGTTCTTCAAAATCCCGCCAGCACAATCTAACATCCCGGAGTAGGTTCCCTTGGCTGACGTTTGCATGCGCTGCAAGCATGCAAACACGTAAAGCTCGGATATTCTGCTGAGCAGCTTTTCATTTACTGACCACTTTCACGATATCAAAGGGTTGTCCGACGAGCACCTGTAAGACGAGAAAAAAAAAGTGACAGAGCTCATCATTTGTCTCGCACTCGGAACATGTATCACTCACCTGGGCGATTCCACCGGCAGTTCCAGCAGCCAGATCTTTGATGGTATTGCTTGCCATGTTGTCGTGATGAGCCCGGAGACTCTAGGGAACGACGTCGGTGTGTGTTGGTAACCTGGAGGACCCTGGGGCCGACACCCGAGACCGGGAACGACTTCAAAGAGCGCAAATTTTGAATATTCGCGGACATCAAATATCTCGCTTTGCCGTCAAGTGGCACGTGACCGGTCATCTTTTTTTCCAATTTGGGAGACTTCAAAGTTCGTTCTAGCGCGGTTACTAATTCCAGGCCTACCGGTGAGCTTTTGTTCCTGATCCAACGACTAGCAAATGCGATTCATGCAGTTTTCTTTTAGAACAGCTCGTGAGGTTGATGACAGAAGTCGTTGCAGGACAGCCTGTCGAGAACGACGTGAGCTCCTTTGTCTCCGGAAATGTGGGAACCACAACAGAGGATGGCAAGAACGTCGGGGATGAGGTATATGAAGATGAGGACGAAGACGAAGACGATGATGATGAGGCAGAAGAGATAGCTCGTCGTTTGAAGGAGCAGCTTTGGGCGGACATTAGCAAGGCTCAGGCCGCAAAAGCTATGCCAAGCGGGCGACCAGTCGCAACCCGCGTCGCGACTCTTCCGGGTGAGCAAGCTGCTTCAGGTTCTACGGCCGCTCTCTCCAAGAAACAGGATGCTGCATTCGAGACGATGAAAGGCATACTTGCGATCACGAAGAACGACGCACTTGCACACTCTATGCTTTCCTCGGCTGTCGTCCCGGGGACCGACAACGACAATGTATTGAACGTCCTGAAACAGATCGTTCTTACTGGGTCCATCTCCAAGGAGCTTGCCAAGTCGTTGGCACCAGTCCTGGTGTCATTGGCCCGCTCTGACGTGCTATTCGCGACGATGCGTCACTCGAATGCACCCGCTATGCAACTGGACAAGGGCAAGCGAAAGCGGGATGAGAGCGAAGAGGAACAGCGGCAAAACGATGCCCGCGCTCCGAAACGGCCGAACATCATACCCCACGATTTCCAGCGACAAATCACCGAAGCCGTTAAAATTGTCTCCAACACTCTCACTGCCAATTCTCCGACAGATGGTTCTCTTGATCCGTCCGTCATCTCTTCCGTCCAGCTACAACTCCATCAAGTGTTCCTTTTTTCCATGACATCATCCGCCGGAGGTGGTCCGGAAATGAATGTGCTTCAAGAGATCGGAGGATTGATTCAAGTCCTCGGAGTCCTCAGTGGTATCCAGATTGGCCCCACAGCGACTCAAAACCACGCTGTCCAGCAGGCGCCACCAGGTTCTGTGCTCCATCCCTCTTCCCACCCCTGGATTCCGCAAGGCACACATTCCACTCCGACCTCTGTTCCGTCCAACGATATCGGCACGGCCGTCTATCCCTGTCTCGTGCCCGGCTGCCGCAAGATATTCGCAAGGCTTTATAGCCTACGGGCACACCAGCGCGTGCACGCCGTACACCGTCCGTTCCGTTGCGCGGTCTGCCCTGCGTCGTTTGCGCGTAACCATGACCTCAAGCGTCACGCCAAACTCCACGAGAAGAAAGCTTGGCAGTGTGCTGGTTGTGACAAGATGTTTTCCCGCCGCGACGCGATCAAGCGACATAAAAATAGCAGCGCGGCGCGTGGGGTCAAAGGCGAAGCTTGTGTTAACTCTGCGGTCAGGGAGGTAGTGTTGGATAAAGAAGGTGACGAGGATGCGGTGCGAGAGGGTCGGCGCACGCGGATGTGGATGGACATCGTTGCAGGCGGTGCGGGAGGGTACTACAGTCACAGTCACGCACCAGGCGAGGACGGACATATGCATATGGAGGAAGGGGAGGTGCACAGTGATGTCATCCGGGAGACGCAGGCAGCCGTGCTCAGCCTCCATGCAACGTTGCAGGGACACGTGCCGGCTGCACTTGGCACGGACCACGCCGCGCCTCCACTGCACCTCGACCCTACTGGCGGGCAAGCGACGCTGGCGAGCGTCATTGCGCGCGCGCAGATGCAGAACATACTCGGACTCGGTTCGCAAGCGCAACAGCAGATTCAGGGCAACGGACCGTCGGGTCCTGCCGGTGTTGGCACCAGCGGTTTGGCTCACCCTGAAGGGTACATCTCGTACGGCGGCAACGCTAATAACGAGCCGCCGCCTATTGGAACGTTGTCGCTTGAATCCGCCCGGTCCGTGGACAACGGAGCAGGATCGCGACCCGAGACCACACCTCAATTGTCCCTCTATGGTCTGTCGGCAGAGCAGACAAAGTTACTCGAGCAAGCTATTGCCAACGCGGCATCTGCTGCGCAAGCGCAAGCCGAGGCCGAGGCTTCCTTGGAGGAGGAAGACGAGGATCAGGAAGAAGAGGATCAGGACCAACAACACGACTTGGAGGACGAAATAACCAACGACATGCTCAGTGGTTCAGCAACATTCGGGGAGGCATCTGTAGCAACATCAGGACAGTGATCCTATGTATATTTCTTCCCAATATCTCGTGTTGTATCAACGACCTAATAACATAAATAGTGTATTGTCTCATTTTGTCTTTTGTCACCGTCTCGCGGTCAACTTTCGGAAGGAACACAAAGTCCTGGTACATGCTGAATCCGAAGGATGTCAAACCAATTGTTATACAGTAATCATGCTGTGGTATCGCTTCAAGCCAGTGCCAATATTTACATGGATGAACGCGAAGCTGTTAGTTGCAAACGATCAGCAACGGATAGACGAGGCAAGAGGTGCGCAAGGGAACACGCGACGAGAAGACAAACCATGGCTCACCTCGAAGTCGTCAGATGCAAGGGATGTTTTAGGGCTACATTTTACTGCCAGAACCGCATCTAGGCCGGGGTGGTCTGGGGGCTATATATTGTTCTCTTCGTTTTGCTTCTGCTTGCCGCCAGAATTCTTGGTTTTGGGAGGTTTCGCGTCGCCATGCCTCTGCGATGGCCTGGGTTGGGGAGATGACGGAGTCGTGGAAACGGAGTGCTCTATTGCCATCTGGTTTTGGTGGGGTGTGGGGAGACATGTTGGACGTCATCGCATACTGTGGAAGGAAGGGATGAACATACTGATGATTAGAAAGGACATTTCAAGAAAGGTGGAAGACAAGGAGAAGGGAGCGAATATAAACAAAACGGGCGTACGTCAGCTTCTCCAAGGGAATACAGGATAGGGCAGAGCAGAGCAGGGACCGAGAGAGAGGGGGATTTTGCCTCTTTATACAAGGTTCTGGAAACGAGAAACGATACGGACCTAAATCTTATTGCTTACACTTTTAAAACACGTCCCGCCCAAGGGCAGGGCAAAATAATTTATTTGCCCCCGTTCTTCGAGGGGAGAGGCCAAAGGGGACCACCATTGTTCGAGTTCCTATAAAAGGAAAGTTGAAAGATTGCGGGAAGAATTAACCGGTCAGAATATCGGCCTTCTGCGCTGGAACTCTTGGTCCCTCCCTTTCCCCCTGCGACGGGGGGGAGCCCCCCTGCAACGTCTCTTCGCGATGGGATCCAGAAATGGGCAGCGAACAAACGAATTGCCATAAAAGGTAGTTTCAAGGGCGGTCGGGGACGTAACGGTTCATGACCTTCCTTCCCTTCGGTGACGCGTTTAAATTCCAGGTCTTTCGTTGCAAGCGAAACAAAATAATAATAAAAAGTCCCAGGACAATAATTTTGAGACGCGCCCGCGTATATTGAGTGATCGAGTCATATCTCATGTCCGCAGGGAAGTCAAGAGTTTTTGGTCATGATTTCATCATGAACGATACTTGAACGCCGTGACTCAGATTGGTATCATCCCCGCGCGCCGCCCCTGGATCAGAATCAGCGTGTGTGCGCACGGTGGAGAGCGGGTGTAACCACGGGTGGCGCCCTCGGATGAACTTGAGGCATAGTTTCTTTCCGTTGTCGAACGGAGGGCATTGAGGATGCCTTTCTGTTCAAATCGCTAGGTCAAGACCACGAGGCGGTGTTTTAGTACATATGGCACTTGAATGAGGGCTATTTGGAGGATATGTTTAAAAGATCCGCAGCTCAGCGGTGGGTCTCGAAAAATGAACGCAAAAGAAGAACCCGCCGCATGTCCTGCCCATATGTCTCAGTCATTGTTCCCTCGTTATGGGAAGAACAATGTTCGTCTTTAGGGGAAATGATGCTATGATATGGGGTTCTAATCTGCCGTTTCTCGGTTAAGGAAAAGGAAGGAACTTGAGCTTGGAGTCACTTCACCAACGTAAACTTGCATTTTTTCGCACATGCTAGGTGACTTTGACAGGACACTCCACTGACTAGTCGTGCATTTCGTTGGGAATGCTTGGACCTGTGGAAATGATCCGGGCGACAGGAAAGAATCTGAGAAGGTCCTGGCCGATGGGAGAAAAAGAGAACCTGTGACCAGAGGTCGACATACTGGTAACGAAAAAGAGACCTCGTCGACTCGTGGCATGAAATAAATTACCCACCGTGGCCACATGGCTTCGCTGCGTGGAGCATTTCGGGCAAGCGGGCGCTCCCTCCCTTTCCGGTCCAGTATCCGCTTGATATCGAACAAGATGGGCGAAAAGTGAGTTGTCAGGTGGATCCTTTCGAAACTAACATGAAACCACAAAAACAAGCTTCGTGAACTTCATGGGCGGGTCCCCGTTGAATCGGCTGTCGTGGTTGCGACCCTCGGATTCGTTTCTCAACGCAGTCGTCGAATCCCCGTCCGCGCGATGGATCTTGTTCAAAAGTGGCATGCCGCTGCTTGCCACCGCTGTCACGTCGGACACGAACCCCGTTCCCAGTGACGCGGACTCGAAGCACCAGCGCACGCTGGCGCTCCTGACCACACAAGACGTCCAGCCCCTCCTCGGGCTCGGTCCATATTTCGGTCAGGGCCAGGCCCCCGGGGAGGCGCGCACCGAGGAGACGCCCATTCTTGAGGCGGCCCGTATCCACGGTCCGCGCATCGTCTTCCTCGGCCTCGAAGAGCGCGATCCGGCGACGGCGTCAGCGCTCCCATCTTCGGACTTCAAGGAGCCCGAGATCGCTGTCGCCCACATCGACGGCACGGTGTACTTTGCGATCGACGTCGCCGATCTGGACGAGGGACAGGTGGACGAGGTCATGCAGAACTCGGAGCTTGCAACGTCGGGTACTGCCAAGTTAGCGTTCACGGATCCGAGAGCCGCAATGGGAGCGTTGGACATGTTCGCTGCCGCGGTATTTGCTGGTGCACGGAGTATGGTAGATTGGAATGATAGAAACAAAGTGCGTTCGGTCGGCTTCCTAGATTAGTTCGCTCACTCGCACCCAGTTCTGCCCTGCCTGTGGTTCTCCGACGTACTCTCTCTGGGCCGGTTGGAAGCTGTCGTGCACTACATTGCTGCCATGGGCGGATAACGTGGGCAAGAAGCCATGTCCGTCAGGGTCAGTCCTCCCCTCCGAGTTCCCGATGTATTGAAATCGCAACTGACTGTACGACGAAAAAAGGCGCGGGTTGCAGAACTTTTCTCACCCGAGAACCGATCCCGTCGTGATTATGTTGGCGATGAACGAGACCCGAGACAAGGTCATATTGGGGAGAAACGTATGTCGGATGCTATGCTCATCTCTTCCATGTACCCGTCCTGACACTTAAAATTCCCTTAGAAACGATTTCCAGCCAGGTTCTACTCTGCCCTGGCAGGCTTCGTCGAGCCTGGTGAGTCCTACGAGGATGCAGTGCGACGCGAAATGTGGGAGGAAGCCGGTGTCAAAGTTTGGAACATCCAGTATCATTCTGGGCAGCCATGGGTGAGTAGCCTTTCGTGAACTATATCGGACGTCGCTAATCGCTCCCGCATTCACGTCCTTTTCGAAAGCCGTTCCCTGCCAACCTGATGCTTGGGTTCTATGCCACGGCCGACCCCTCCCAACCAATCCGAACGGATCTGGACAACGAACTGGAAGGTGGGACTCAGGTATAGGGAAGGTGTTTCATGCTCATGTGATGATGTTGGTCCTTCTTCAGATGCTCGGTGGTACACTCGCGAAGAAGTCTTGGCCTCTCTTAACGCGGCATCGAGCACGACCAATGATAGGATCGTATCGAGTTGGACTGATGACGGATCCAAGGCTCGATCGGGGACTGAGACTGTCGTCAAGGCAGAACCGTTGATCAGGGTACCACCCGCTACTGCCATCGCAGGCATGCTGATCAAACATTGGGTGGAGGGTGAGATAGAAGCAGGGAATTCCGTCAAAGGATATCTATAATATAGATAGTGTCATTCAGCATAAACAATTTATATACAATGTGCCTAGGAATCCAAGGAGATGGAAATCCGACGGGCGATTGGCCCCGCAAATGAAGCTTCGTACTGTGCAGATCAACCAAATGCAGCATTCGTTACCATTGAATGTTGATGGACTAACGGGATAGTGTCAGGCTGTTAGGTTGGGATGGAATTGAGGCTACATACCTACTACATAACTAGATCAACGAGTTCAGCGTCACATGGATGAACGTTCGTGAGCCATGGCGCGAAGTACACCATCGCCGTCTCGCCACAAACATTCTCCTTGCCAGAGGACATAATCTGCCATCTCGTTGTTCGTGATAAAGTCAACGCAATCCTGGTCCGATGCTCCAGGTTGGATCCAGATAGCAGGGATGCCTTGAGCCTTGGCTTGTTCCAATAGTTTGATAGTAATCTATACAGCCACGCACGAGTAAGAGGGGTTTATATCCTACGACGATTCAGATATGCTACAGACCTTGCCGGGCGTTACGATACTGAGTGCGGTTTCACGTGGCAAAGACAGTTCGTCGATCGAATGGACGGTTTTGCGCCCCTCGAGCTCGCCATGCGTCTGTGACGAATGAGTCAGAGCACCCAAGGTTATATGATGGTAGTTCGTCCGAACTGACCGGATGCACGGGGGTTATGTCCTTGTCCCTGTCGATGTACCATTGCAGGATCTGATAATGAAAAAAGGGGGGTTGTTTCGTCATGGAAACCAACACAACACAACGTACGTACCTTTGTTCCCCACTTTGACTTGTCCGTCGACGCACCGACGACGGCGTACTTTTTGTGCGTCAAGAAGAATTTCTGCTTCTCTGCCGAAGTGACCATGCTCGAACGGATGGCGGAGGTCTGAGAAAGCGGAGCGGAAGACGGAGGGCCGAATGATCATCTCATCCGTCGGACTAAAATTACTCTGAAATTCTCCTCGTTGATTGCCATTCATACACAAAGTCCAGGGAGGTCATCAACTGCCCCGCGCTTGCCGTGGGCGTTACGGCAAAGGCCACGTCACCTGTCTAGATGATAGGTCACGTGCATGAGCGCACGGACCAACTCGAAAATCTATATAATCCGAGTCGCGACAAGAGGAATCCTCAGAACATACTCAGCTAGGATCTATTTTATAGAAACTAACTCGAGTCTCGCATGTTTACACATGCCACATCCTTCAAATCCATTCGATGACATTCGCGCTCGCTCGTTCGACAGAGAACATAATCTCTCACTCCGGTGGGGATTTCGAGGACGTTTGGTTCTGCGCATCGCCGGGCTGCTTGCAGTTCGGCGAGCCGGAGCCAGCGAGTAGAGCGTCTGTCTGATGGATTCTTTTCTTCCTTTCTTGTAGTCTTACCACGCCCTTAGATGTATTCTGTCTTGATTATATGAATATGATCTGTTCTAGCTAGATAAAAATGGATTGGAATCTCTATGAGAGATAGATGGCGAAAGACTTGTTAACATTCTGTCAGTATTCAAGTGGAATGTGCCGGCTCTGCAATCAGAGAGGCTGAGATTCTTGGTGGCTGTTTGGCCCTTTGATGGAGTTGAAGTTACATTTAAAAAAATAGTTGCGCTTTGTAAGACAACATAATGTAGGCATTGTGTTATGGAAAATAAGTTTTGTACAAGTGGTTGCATAATGATTACATAGGTCAATAGAATCAGGGAGGATCAACTGTGGTTGCATCATGCTTCAAGTGGTACCTATCCGCATCTCTGATGAGGAACAAAAGCACACCAGCAACCAAAACAACAACCTATGCAGAAGCAGAGTGATCAGCAGACAGCTAAGCAGGTTGGAGAGTTGGATGCCCCACCAGGTGGATATGAAAGAAGAGAAGAGGTCTCGTGTCGATTGTGTGCGTGAGGATGCTACCCATGATAACATATGAGAGGATAGTGCCTGCCTGGGAGACCATCTCTATAGCCGCCAATGCCTCGCCTAGGGTGAGCATAGATCAATGCCAATTCCGTACAGGTGATTAACGAAAAGTCTAACCTTGCCTTGGTGGATCAACCGATCCAGCGACTATGCTTCGGATCACGGGATCATGGATAGCAGCAAATCCAAGACAGATACCAGCTGTGTTCAACCAGTGAAGAGATGAAGAACATTGATATCGATCATAAGAGCTTACAAAGGATCAAGGCTCCGTTTGTTTTGAACATGGCTGCACTCAAGAAGAAGATACCTGCGCAGACGCAGGACAGAAAGGCCAAGTGCACCTCCAATCGATCTGAAGTCCCCAGTCCCGCTATCTGCGTGTTGCGTGTCTCTTCCGAGACAAGTGGACGCGTGATCTGTCGCATATAATATGGACGCAAAAAATGAACGAGCAATGGGAATATAACCATCAACACGATGGCGCTGCTGAGAGAGAAACTAGTAAGGAAGAGACCAGTCTAAGAATAGATGAAATATCAGCTTGTGCTTCCATGCTTCCATGTGATGCTCACAGTCGCAGGGGTGAGGTGGTATCTTGATGTGGCAACCACCATCCAAGCGGTGGAAGAATAGGAATATGCGGAAATGAAAACGAACGTATGAATTCCAGACCAAGTGAGTCGCCAATTGCGAGTTGGTATGAGCAACCTTAATGGCGTAAAAATGTGTAAGAAAGATGCCGATAGACGTATTTCTGGGAGACTGTCGGTAGAAGGTTCCGGGTGCAAGCGGGATAGTATGTTTACATGCTCTTCTGGCAACGATTCGGGCAGGATAAAAACGATGTAAAGGATCGTGGGCAGCAAGATGGCAGTTGCGATGTGAAACACGATCTGAGGGTTTCCTGTTTTCGTTGTGATGAATCCTCCTAGAGCATATCCTATACAAGTGCCTACAAAAGACGATCTGAGAAAAGGATGAAACTGTAAAATGAGATTTGGACCTAGTGCACCCCAACCCGTTGCCTTACTCAGCGCGGCAGTCCTTGAAGGCTGAATTAGGCCTATCGAGGGGGATTAGAGCTGAAACATACCTATCTTCCTGGACGCAGACGTCCACAATATACAAGTGGAGGAGATAATTCGAGGGGAGAATATCAGAGAGCAGTCTGAACAGTATCCCCGTAATGAGGACCCAACCAGCGAGCCAACGAGGCGCATACTGTGACCCAGCTAGCAGGCAACTCCCTACCATCCGGGTAACAAGTATAAACAAGAATGCGGGTTTCCTCCTGCAGTGCGATAAGATATAACTTAATATGCCCAACAAAGCAATCGCTGGAATGCCTGTGAGCAACTACAGTAGTCGAAAATAATGTGGACACACATATGATACCCTCGGCTGTCCCGATCATCGCGACAACGGTAGCAAAATAACGTACTACCTCGGGCCTATTGCATAAATCAGGGGTGATTGGATCACCCACTGCAAGTGTAGCTGGATCACCGTGCGTTGTCTTCCAGAGCTCGCAGACAGCTTGTCGTAGAATATAAACGAAAGTGGTTGAAGGTATTGCGGTAGCCAGCGTCGTTGCAAATATGACGGGAATAAGAAGTGTCTCAGATGAAAATATGAATCGCTCCCTCAAGCGAGCTGGTTGAGGGTTGCCGAGTAGAGGGGTGGCTTCGGAGGATGATTGGTTCTGGGAAGACATGATACATGCAGGAGTTTGCTCCCTGGGAGCGATAATCAGTCGTTCAGCTGAGATGTGCTGAGAATAGAACGAGATCGTGCCTGCATATTTGTAGTGCTGCCCCATTGCAAGTCGTCGGGATCATGTCGCCGTTCTGCACTGCTTTCAATCATTGATTATCACGAAATTTTGGCGTAAGGGTCAGATATATGCCTGTGTTGAGGGGAAGGAGACTGGTTCCCGCATATCATGTGTTGTTCGGTCAACGAGTCGCGTTGATCAGAAGGTTCGGTTACACAATCTGTTTACCACTATAGACGGAGTCAAGTCATTCATTTGTGAACATCCAACCTTCTTTCTTGTCTCTCATGAAGTTTGCCTTCTTTCATTTATCCAATGCTGCCATTCATCAAGTTTCTTATGGAATTTTAATTGGGTTTATGCTCTCTGTCTCAGCAACCTCTATAGTGCAGTACATTTCTGAGCGCAGAAGGCAGGGAAAGTTACGAAAGCAGACCTCGTTACGACCAATCGAACTGAGGAGTGATGAGATTGTACGCGGCGTCACCGGCCTGATAGGTATGCTTCCCTTTCGTGATGGTCTGTCATCGCTGAACGGGCGCGTGGAATGCTTAATGGGATAGGAAACACGCCGTTGGTGAGAATCAACTCGTTAAGTGACGCGCTCGGAGTGGAGATTCTAGGCAAGGCTGAGGTGTGGAGTCCCTGCTACGTGAGAATGATCAAATGACCAAATCACATCTTGCCTCGTATGCAGTTTCTGAATCCGGGGGGTAGCGTCAAGGATCGGGTCGCTTTGCGAAGTAAGAATATATGCGCTGGGAAACTAACTGGGGGCTGACACGTCGGTAACAGTGATCCAGGACGCCGAACGCCAAGGGCTGTTGCATCCCCATACCGGCTCACGAATCTTTGAAGGCACTGTAGGATCCACCGGGATTTCAATTGCCACCATTTCGAAAGCAAGGTAATGTCACGGTATCTCCCGTCCACCTCATCTTGTCGTTTCTGACTTGCCCGCAGGGGTTATGACGCGAGTAAGTCATTGTTTCACACTGGTCAGGTTTTAGGTGTGAATTATCTCGAAAAAAGCTATCATCATGCCGGACGATGTCGCGGAAGAAAAAGTAAAAGCACTACAGTCCCTCGGGGCGGAGGTGCAGCGCGTACGGCCAGCCAGCATCGTCGACAAGAAACAAGTACGTATCCTCGCCCACGTCGAATCTTGGACACTCGTGCGCTAAAACATCGCTGAACAGTACGTCGTACGTATACCCCCTGTTCTCTCGCACCGGTATTCGACTTACGGTGGACGTGCTTAGAACATGGCGCGACAAGCTGCGGTCCGATTTGGCCAAACGGGCGCCCCAGATGGTGCCGAAGGCGCAGCCAGCCCGAGGATCCACGTTGACCACCAGATGATCACGGGGTCTCCTTCGATCGTCGTCACCACTACGTCGACACACGTACGCCCCGAAGGCACAGTGGACGATCCCCAGGACACGGAGCTGCTGACTAAACCTCGCGGGTTCTTTGCCGACCAGTTCGAGGTGGGTACCCGAGCTGCCCCGGACCATTATGCTGTGCTGTTACTTATTCACTCTCATGGTTCATCGTCGAATGCAGAACAGGAGCAACTTCGATGCGCACTATGAAGGAACCGGACCAGAGATATGGCGGCAGACTAATGGGAGGCTGGATGCGTTCATCTCGGGCGCAGGTGAGTTGCCTTCTATCAGTCCGAGTCGCAGAGCTAAAGGGAGTACGAACGGGCACCAAAAATAATAAACATAAAGGAACGGGTGGGACAATCGCTGGCACGGGTCGGTACATCAAGTCAATGAACGGCAACGTTAAGGTCGTCTTGGCCGACCCCGAGGGGAGCGGTCTCTATAACAAGGTATGTGCGACCCGCATACGTTCTTCCCTTCACGAGCGTGCACCGTTTTTCTCACTGTGTTCATACACAGGTTAAGTTTGGGGTGATGTACGACCGCAAGGAAGCAGAGGGTACCAAGCGACGGCATCAAGTCGACACGGTTGTTGAAGGGATGTGCGTCCTTCCGTTTTTCTTCTTTCTTCTTGCCGGTTTCGCACCATCGGCACATTTGTTATCACCGAATTATATTCAAATCGTATTTTTCATCGTCTCACGTCCTCCGCGAAGCGGGATCAATCGGATGACGAACAACATCGACTTGGCGCTGCCTATCATCGATGACGCGTTTCGGTGAGTATTTATCTCTTGGTATATACATCTTGCTCATATTTGACGATTGCCTCTAAGGATAACGGACGCAGAGGCCGTCGCAATGTCCCGCTACCTCGTCCGGCACGATGGCCTGTTCCTCGGCTCAAGCAGTGCCTGCAACCTCGTCGCGTGCGTGAAATGGGTCCTCCAAGCTGAATGGCGGGATCAGGGACAAACCGTCGTCACTATATTGTAAGGCTCGGCGTGTGTTACAACCCGTTGATTACTCGCTGACTGTGCCTACTGCTTTCTTTCTTTCTTTTGTTCCTTGGCAGGTGCGATTCTGGGAATCGTCACTATTCAAAGGTGAGCTCGACACGAAATTGGTTGGTACATGACAAATATGATTGTGGCTAATGGTGCTTGGGGATATAGTTTTGGTGAGCATTCGAACCAGCACCTTCTCCGTGGCGCTTTATTGTTCTAAACCTGTTCGCCCTGTGATCTAGGAACGATGACTTCCTTCGACGCGTCAACATCCCCATTGATCAAACGATCGTCGAGGACCTTATCGCAGGACGGTATACAGGGTAATCAATAGTGAACATCCATATAATATAACCAATAAAGCACGACACAAGTGCAAAAAGACAAAGGAGGAAGAGAACAGCGTATGCAGATGTCTATGGTACAGATGCGTGTGGGTCGGAAAGACAGAGAAAACACAGACACTACGACAACTACAATGCCATGGTCATGACTGACTTGGCAGCCAAGCACTCGGGAATAGGGTTGGGGACGTGAACGACGACGATTTGGGTTGAGCTGCCGACGAGCCGTTCTGAGTTGCACTTGATGACCTAGAGGTCGTTTGATGGATACCTGGATGAGGCTCCTTGCTCGGCGATGCGCTCATGGATGCTCGTGACTGCCTGTCGTTGTCGCTCTGCTCGTGAGTCGTCTACACAAGACGCGGATCGAAAAATGCCACTCACACCAGATCCACAACACCCGTGGTAGTGGCAGCGGCAGCGGTAGTGGGCGCTGGGTCTGGCGTGATTTTGAGATACCCGGCCTGCACTAAAAAGTCCCAGACGCGACTAGTTTTGTTGACGTCGATCTTGACGAGATCGCGGGCCTCACGCCTGCGGAGCTTGCCCCCGCGGCGAGCGTACTCGCGCACGAGTGTCTCCTTGATGATGAGGTACGGCTTTGGCAGGATGCGGAGTTGCGAACAGAGCGCCTGTTCCGCGGGCGTGAGAAGGTGCAAGGAAGGACTATTAGACAGGTTCAGAGGAGCCGCTACGGGGGGAGAAAGACAACGCAGTGTGTAGATCAGCTCAACGTCCGAGTTAAACAAACACGGAGAGGGTACGTACGTGGTCGACGCACTGAACTTGCCCCCGCACCGCCCGCGCCTAGCCTGGGCGTCGATTCTCGTTCGTGGCTCTTGCGGCCTTCGGATTCTCCTGGAAACCATGACGCATCAGCTTGGCAGGTGACCGCCTACGAGGCTCACTTACGCCCAGTTCCACCGCGTAGTTGGTTCAGTCGCTCAGAGGTATAGTAATCCCGGGACATATTGGCTTTCAGTTGCACCTGGGAACCGAAACAGGAAAAACAGAGTGAGCAACCGGGCCAGGCCACGAAGGAGATGGTAATAGTCCGACACATACACGGCGATTGTTGTCCGCATCAAACTTGTCAATATCGGCGGTCGTAGTCAAACCCATCCGCCGATAATACTGTAATTCCTGTATGCGCTTCCGCAGTATTGCCTCGTCTAGCACGTGGAATTAAGCGTCCGCTGCCGTCAAGGAGAAGGAAATGAGATCATACATAGAATGTCCGCAGCAAACACTTCGTAATCTTCGGCTGTCTGCAGCCTGGCAAAGGGTCGGAGGCGCTGTACAATGTCTTTTTCCTCTTTCATCCGCTTCTTCTCGGCTGCTTGCATCTTTAAATATAGTTAAATCAGAAGATTCGATCAATGTTGCGGAACCAAACAAACACGACTAACCTTCTTGTATTCGAGGAGGCCCCTTTCGAACATGACCGCCTTGGCCTCGTGACGCTTCGCCACACGCTGGTTGTACATCTCGATGACCGTCAACTTGAAAGCAAGCGAATCTTCTGTCTCGAAGGGAGGTGGTTGTGTGGGCTCTTCGGAATTGGGGTCGTCTTCTCCGGTATTCTGTTGATCGGCGTTGCTGGGTTCCTCCGACTTGACTACCGATTGGGGTCTCGACGTATCACTGTTGACAGAACCATTGTGGCCATTGACGTAACCGTTCACACCGTTCGGAGGCGGTTGACTCATTGATCTGTTTTCTTCGCTAGACTTCCGATCTTCTAGCATTTGCGCCCGGGCTTTGACATCGACGTCGTTCTCGTCCTCGACGATCTGGTCCCCACCCCACATGAGACAGATACCGAACTCGAGGTCCTTGACTAGTTCCTCCGCTTCGTTGTCCAGTTCGTGCTCGAATTCTAGACGACCCGGAAGAAAGGTGGCAATCTCGTGCACGCCGGGAGCCGATGTTGGTGCCACCTTCGGAGCGGCTGCAACCGTGTTATTCATAGCCGACATCCGTCTTCGCTTTCGTTGCTGGAATTCATCGGGATCAATGTCGAAATCGACATCCATACGCTAACGATGGATATATTTAGGCTGCTGGGAGTGGGCATTCAACAATGGCTCACCGGCAGAGGCCAATCAGGAGAATCGACGTAAACAGAGTTGTAGTGTTCTTCCACTTCTTCCTTCGTCCGGGTGCCAACGTGTTCCGCAATCATTTGCCAGTTCCCAAGACCGGCTTTCGAGATGCCCTCGATCAACAATAGTTCCCTAAGGCAACCCCCAAAGTTGATGCGAATTCTAATTGATAAGAAAAGGAGGACCCACTCGTCGGCTCCCCAATCATCTGAGAAGATAGGATATGAATGTAGTTCCTGAGAAAAAAAATCATGCGTTAGACTAAGCAATACCAAAATCTCAGTACCATGGCTTACGATGACACGATATGCATGACCGCGTCGGTGTTTGCCAAACTCTTTTCCTGCACAAAAACAAGCAGGACAGAGGTCCACCCCGTCTCCAAGTTCACAGGCAGGATCGGCACATTTTATCCGTACAGAATGCGTCAAGTCGCACATGCACGAGTCACATTGAATCTGCAAGCCTGGTTCGTTGACAGCTACAGAGATTACGCAACGGGCCCCGTGAGAAACACAATTAGATGGAATGATACAGAAGTAAAACGAAAAGGCATCTCACTTTGTATTTCATCGGGCTGGTGTTCGCGTTTCCGGTGAGAGACGGTCATGGGACACTAGCAAGGAATTAAAATAGCGTGTCGGACGTGCTGCAGAACGATAGCTGACTTGAGTGAGGTTTTGGACCGAAAGAGGGTAGGGGTGTTGTAATATCTGGATTCACGAGCGCAAGGGTTAGATCGCAACGCGAAAAGCGGCGTAGAACTTACGGGACGCTCTGCTCACCCTCGCTACTCCTTTCGACGCGTACAGCGCGCACACAAACGAAATGTCCTCTAGCAAACAAAAGCCAGCGCTGCACAGAAGTCTCTTGAAATCAACACTAGTGCTTGTACTCGGGGCTGTTCGTGATATTGGGATTTCAAGTAGGCTGAGACTGCCGCTCGCTAGGTCGTCGCCGTCGTTGCGCGTGGTGGAGGTGTGTTTATGCTTGTTGATCCCGCTCAATCCCAATTAGGGGCCGCTTAGCCCGTGAAACTTCTGTTGAACGCCCTCGACATTCGAATTCGTCTGAATGGAAGTCGAATTTATGCTTTGTGATACTATCTATCTCCATTGATCCACCATTCAAAGCCCCTCCTCATGCTCTACTTTCCGAGGAGACAATCGCACATAGATATTATCCTCTGTATGTATCACTCCAATGCTCCGCGGATGCACTCGAGGCACCAACCATCCCCCTGATTTCTCCCTCGTCGCATTAAACTTGAACTTGTGCAGGAGTATGGTCATTAGTACTTTGATTGCATATACGGCCAGCCACCTTCCCTTACACTGCCGGATCATCCTTAGAACCATCACAACACTGAGAATAATCTGTGGACTCCACTTACGACATGCCTACCACCGCCAAGCGAATGGAACAGATGGCCCTCCGTCTGCAAATGCCTCCGTCGGTAAGGTTGCTGTGCAAACCGGTCAACCATGAAATTCTCCGGATCCAGGTAGGCGGTTGCACTCATGTGTGCAGCGTGTACATTTCCAAACATGTACTCTCCCTTCCTTATTGCTATTGTCCTATCCTCGACCACCAGATCAAAGTCGCAGGTAGCCTGGCGTACACCGGCATGCAACCCAGTAAGCCTGCACCGTTATGATTGCAGATGAGGCTATTAATCTGTGCTAATAGCACGAGACTGAATGTTCCTGTGGTCTGTGCCAGGGTGCGAGGGGACAAGCTCCTGTCAACGAGGGGATAGAGCTCGCGAATCATAACTTCGTGGAGATGAATGTAGTTGGATTTGACACCAGCCACGACATAGAACATTTCTTTATGTGTGATGTCGTTGCGGAGGAGGTGTGAGGGGGTAGAAAGGGCAGATGAGATTGCTTCGGCTGAGGAGACGACAACGAGTTTCCGAGAACCAAGTGAGACACGGTATTCAGGGCCATATCGCTCTCTGTGCTATATTCGAGTCAACCGTTGGATAGTTTAAACGATCAATAACCCACTGGCATCGGGATAGAAAAGCGCGAGGGCCTAACACATAGAGAAGCCCGTTGTCATACCCTGCCAACAAACTTGGCACTTGAGGAATCAGAGGTGAATCCGACGAACCGAAGAGGTAAGAGTAGACAGCTACAGAGAGATCTGCAATGTTCAGTAGTAACATGGTTGGAGAAAAGATCGAAAACAGGTTTGAGCAAGCGGGGAGAGATATGGAATGCACAATTTATTTACTTCATTGCATATGCCATTTTGCGAACGGCGCAAGGTCGCCTGCAAGCTCCTCCGACGGCCCATTGGAAAACACGAATCTCAGATCTTCTCCGGTGTGCATGGGACAGTCAAAAATGGAGTAGTGTTTGACGGAAAATGAAAGGATACATAAAATACTACACACCTCGAGATATCCAAGAGAAATCGTAAATGGCTAAGTGGACCGCAGTTGAAACATTGGCGACGAATCGTATCGATGCATCCGCGGTAATCATTTCCAAATCAAGCCAACTTGGCAGTTTCTCATAACTAGATGGTCTAAAATGATAGATGTCGCTGATAAGCTATTATACATGTCAATTACCTATATTCTAGGACGAATTGTTACACGGACGATTGGAAGTTCTCCACCGGTGGGTTCTTTGTGCTGACTTGGCTCCAGTTCTAGAGTTGTGGACTCGTAATCTTCCAATTTCGGCTGTTTACAGGCAAACGGAAGAACCGCTCAAACGCGGCATCCCAGGCCATTCTAATCCCTCCGACGTTCAAAGTCCCACGTCGACTTTCCGAGGAGAAACCTGCACATAGACATCATCCTCTGTATGTATCACCCCAATACTTTGCGGATGTACTCGAGGCACAAACCATCCCCCCGATCTCTCCCTCGTCGCACTAAGCTCGAACCGGCTCAAGAGTATAATCGCCACAACCTTAATTTCGTATACTGCCAACCACCTTCCTTTACACTGCGGAATCATCCTCAGGACCATCACAGCGCCGAGAATAATCTGTGGACTCCACTTACGACATGCCTACCACCGCCTAGCGAATGGAACAGATGGCCCTCCGTCTGCAAATGCCTCCGTCGGTAAGGTTGCTGTGCAAACCGGTCAACCATGAAATTCTCCGGATCCGAGTAGACGGTTGCGTCCATGTGTGCAGCATGAACATTTCCAAACATGTACTCTCCCTTCCTTATCGCTATTGTCCTATCCTCGACCACCAGATCAAAGTTGCAGGTAGCCTGGCGTACACCGGCATGCAACCCAGTAAGCCTCATTGTTTCCATGATTGCAGACGTCAGGAGTGTAAACGACGGATCGTCTAACTCGTCAGGACCAGCACCAAGTAGTGCCTCCAAGCTCCCAAACTTTGCCACGGCCGAATCGACTTCTGCCCGGACTCGCGCAAAGGCACCAGGGTTGGCGAGTAGGAGTGAAAGCAAAAAGAATGAGTTGCTCATCGTGTTGCTATGGACGCCCCATAGGAAGTTGAGTACCAATTGAGCACCCTCGAAGGACTGGATGTTGTTGTCCTTGAAGATCTTCATGAACCCATGCGAAAATTGGTCGTCACAATCAACGACCTCGCTTTGTTGTAAATATTCCCTGAGGCGACGCAGCAGTCTCATCCGTGCCATATACGACGGCCAGAACCACAGCAATGTCCTTGCGAAACGGTAGGGTACGCTTTTATTGAGTGTCTGGAAGTCATTGTATGTGTCTTTTGGGAAGGTACTTCCAAGCAGGACGAGATTTGTAGCATTATAGAGAGGTTCGCCCGTGAGCCGGGTAAGTGATACTGCACCGTTGTGATTGCGGATGAGATGATTGATCTGTGCCAATAGCACGAGGCCGAAGGCTCCTGTGGTCTGTGCTAAGATACGAGGGGACAAGCTTCTGTCGACGAGGGGATAGAGCTCGCGAATCATGACTTCGTGAAGATGAATATAGTTGGATTTGACACCAGCCACGACATAGAACATTTCTTTATGTGTGATGTCGTTGCGGAGGAGGTGCGAGGGGGTAGAAAGGGCAGATGAGATTGCTTTGGCTGAGGAGATGACAACGAGTTTCCGAGAACCAAGTGAGACACGGTATTCAGGGCCATATCGCTCTCTATACCATGTTCAACTGGTGGATAGTTTAAATGATTAATGACTCACTGGCATCGGGATAGAAAAGCGCGAGGGTTTAGCACATAGAGAAGCCCGCTATCGTACCCCGCCAATAAAGTGGGCACCTGAGGTAGAGACCGAATTGCATAGAGGGAGGGCATGCATGCACCAGCAAGCCTCAACAGTACATAGACCACGGCGGCGACAGCAATGAGGGTGATGAGTGAAGACATATTGATTGCTCCTCAAGAGACTCGAAACATGTCTATTTATTCGTTTCGCCAATGCTGACGCAGAGGCCCTGTACCAATTCTCCAAAAAATCTGGAACGGTACCTTGTTATCTCCCTCACAGCAACTAGGGTTGATACCCGCTTCGCCTAAACGCTTACAGCAACGCGACGTAGCCCCAAGGAGTTTGCGTCACATCAAATACGGAACACTCTGGCTTTGTAGCTCAAGTTCCAGTAACGCTAGAAAAACATTACGACCCAACAAAGGACTTGAGAGTCAATCGACCCTAGAATAATATGGTGGAGCTTATGAAACAGGCTGTTACTTACGGCCAGGAGAGCGACGAAACATAGCCATTTGTTTGTAGGTTAGAGATCCGTGGGCGGAAAGTTCGCTACTCCAAGCGCCGGTCCGGATCCCAGGACGAGCAACAATAAGCTGTGTGGAGATAATAGTACGCCAGAGACGCATTTGATGTTGTACTGATGAGAGTGGGTGGCGTAGTACCACTGTATCGATTCCCAGAGCCTCGGCAAGAGTCCGCTAATGCGATTATTAGAGGGCAATGCAGCAGCCGGATAGTCGTCATTTGGAAATTGGGCATGATAGCGCTAAGCAGTAACCCAAACTATAATTTTACGTATCGTCAGATTGTGTGCGATAGAAGTGAGGGGGAGCGGTCTAATCGCTCAACATAAGTGCTTACATTGTAATCATTAAAATAGCCTGTTCATCGGTGGTAAACGTGCGGGAGCGCGAGCTGGTTTTGTGATTACGAAAAGTAAACGACTCAGAGTTTTCGTGGATGATGCCAACTCACCCTAAGACAAGAAATCATCAGGAACCACCCTTACCATCCTACAGAATAATATCGGCGGTCCACGCAAAGTGACGATGAAGGTGTCTTGTTGATAGCCGTTCTATGCGTTATGATTACATAATAAGCAGTCGTTCTTGAACCGTTCACCTTATCTCATGCCAACTCGTCCCGTTCACGCCGGGATTCATATTTCTTCCATTCATGACTTCTGAGCAACCTCGCTGAACATGGGCTAAGAAGAGGGTTCGCGCACTACACTGGATTGGGTCAGTTGTAATCCTGGACTCTGTTGCTTGTTAGCCTGTTCTCTGATCACGATCCGTCGAATAGACCACAATACTTGCGCAGGGTTCGCATTTACATTAGAGGCTAGCTGGGTTGTTGGAATTGTTTGCTGCGCCCGTCTGTTGTCCCTCTCTGAGGATTAGGACTGTGTGTAACCCGTACTTGGGACAGTGCGCACATTGGACGATCAAGAGGGCGGGATAGGTGTGCGGTTTCGAGCCTGCGAAAGTTCTCGTCAGGGGGCTACCGCTACCCCAACCGTCGCCCTGTGTCGTGTAGGTAACTCCCAACTGTAACAAGTACTCAAAGCGAGTAGAACCCCCCTGGCGGTTGGCGTCATATAAATGGGTGAAAGCAGGTGCAGCAAGAGTCATCATCACGAGGATGATCCCACGGGCCAATGACTCGGAACTCCTTTCGGGTTGCTCGCAGGGTCCAGTCCCTCACTATGCACAGATGGCATACTCTGAAGCTAGCACCCATCTACCAATATTCGTGGGCTTGTTTTCAACCACGTGTGCGTCTCCGGAATTTACGAGTATTAATGCATACCAACCCTGACAATGATGTCCGACAATTAAGCAATTCAGATAGAATACGGTCTTCCTTCTGCGGATCAAACCTTAATCAAACCCAACACCCGCCACGTGTCATGAACGTTCTACATAAACTGCGCTGAAGCGCTGGATATCGAGCAGCTACATTCGCCTGCCTAACAGCACAAAAGAGCGTACTGAGGTTACCGGATTCGTTCTCTATAAAGAACAAGTTGGGCCAACCTGAAGTAGATTGTCCCCAGCGACTGGGTTTCTCCCAGTTCTTTGTCTTTCGGTTATTTATCGATGTCCAATACTTGGTTTATGTGAGTATCTCTGGGCGGTTATCAAATCTCAGCCGCAACCATATCGTGCGGTGACTTGCCACCAAGTCTTCATTCAACTGAAACTGCCACGACTACTTGTGATGCCTTGTTGGGATACATCGATAACCTTATATTCGATAGGACCACATGCCTCGTGTGTATCCCGTCGAGCTCCATGTCTTCGCTATTCATTCCGTCACCCACCGAGCAGGAAATCCAGGTCTCAATTGCATGGATGAAACAAGCACGCACTTGCAACTACGTTACAAGTGAACCTTGAATACATTCCAGGCCGGCCGGCGTCAGTACTTACGAACTTTTTTTAGTCTCCGCGGTGGTCTTCATGCTATACGATATCATCATCAACCTGGAGAAGGAGGTCGGTTTCATTTTGCGCTGCTATATGACAAGGAGACGTGTGTACTGCCTATAGATACTTTTGGTCTGGGCGTACCGCCGAAACAGCAACACTGCTATCCCGGGATGCCGATGCCCTCCTCGCAGATTCAATCGAATTTTTTTCCATATGCTTTTCTTTTTTTTCTCGGTATTATGGCCTTGTGTTCTTGACGTACGTGTATTACGACCGCCCCACTTGACTGTCTGACTGAACCGATGCAGATTCATGTTCGCGGGTATGCTTACCTTTATTTCCTCATTATACAACTGACATTGAATAGTCGACAACACCACGGGACTCTCGGTCGCGGTTCGTCGCAATTTTTTCGTCTCTAGCGTTGGCTCCACACTGACAGGACATACAGTTGTAAGGCTTCTCTCTTGTGTCCCGGGACACGTGTACGAATGACCCACAGCTGCAAGCGATATTATTATTATGTTATTTTGTAAGGATAAGTGCTCTGATTTCCGTCACGCCCATTAATTTCTTTGTTTCTAGAGCCGGACCAGTCTTCTACACGACTATCGTCAACATCATTCTGGCCACACGGATCAATACACTATATGGAGGAAATAGTGGGATATTTTTGTATTGCTTGGTGATTGGTGAGCATGTTCTTCGTAAAAATTTGCAGATTTTCAACCCATCATTCAGGAGAATTTTTGGTATGCAGCCAGGTCGCGTATCAAAATGTCTTTTGGCACATCATGTTTTTAATAGGTGGAATTTGTGGTATGTGTCATCATGGTCGTGCACACCACAGCTCTGGTAGTCAGCCCACCACCTTGGGTCCCATGGTGCGGTTGCATGACGAGTTCCCGCATTACACCTGCTCTTACTCTTGTAAGCTGGTAAGCTAGTTAGCTTCACCCAGTTGGTCGAAATATTGACAAGATGTGAAGGCTAACGGCATTGGTTGTCTCTAGTCGGTCATCCGAATCGCGATATTTTTTGTCTTTCCTAACGTATCTGTTAGTAATCTTTTGTATCCTGACTTTGAAAGGCACCCTTTCCTTCAGACGGTGGAGAATAATGTCCTTTCAAGAGATATCAAGGTTTTTTCCCATAAGAAGGGCACTCATATATGACGGGATCACTTTCTATTTTTTGTAAGCACCCTGTTCTCGTTTCCCCATGACATTTCCTATGAATATGATTTGGTTATACAGGACGTTTGGTAAGGTCGCCATGGCAGATGGAGGAATCAATTTGCTTCATCAACAACCTGTTAGCTGCCCTGTTGGTCTCCACCGTTATCTTGACAGTCTTGCAAAGTGAATTATCAGCTTTATCTATTCCGTAAGTTCTTACCCAATACTAGTGTTATCCTTTTGTCTTCGGACCTGATTTGTACACTTATAGGCTGCTCATAACAGTCTATTATTATTGCGTGAGTATCCCAATCGACATATAGGGAGAATGCCTCGTTGCACCGTGGTCCATGTCTAATTCGCTTCTGCACTGAAGGCTTCTCGACTCATCCTCAACGTCAGAGCTGTGGAGGTTGATCTCTGTCCTGCGGAGTTTCCATCGAACCCGGATGAGCTCCCTCCCATTGGCATACCGTCTTTGATGTCGCTAGAACCTGGAGAACAACGGCCTGTGGCATCGTCTTCACGAGGATGACGAAAGATATGCGGTGACGTGTGCCTCCCAATTCCCCGTTCAAATTACGCAGGCATGCATGGCCACCGTGAGTTCGCCGTCACTGAGTGCTCGGAATAGAATGATTCGGGACCGGTACGCCACCTACCCATTTATCACTGCGGATTTTACTATAGCTAGCTTTGTTTTCGTCCGTTCCTGTTTAATTGATCTCTCCACATCTCCTCACACCGCTCTATATTGTATATCATGTCTTTTCTTTTTGCTCCGTTTCCCGTTTTTAACGGCCGTGCACCGTTCATAAGCACGCTGTTGATCTTCTTGCTGTCTTTTTGTGATCTAGTCTCTCTTATCATCGACCGTCAATGCATCATGTTGCGCTCTTGTACCCTTTGCCCTTGGCTGGATTATAGGGTCCAAGGAGTTGGTGGGCCTCGCGCGCCGTTCATATCTCCTTCAGCCACGCATCTTCTTGCCACAATCACCCTTCGAGCGCCTCATGGAACTTTCAGTTGCCGGACAGACCGGAAAGAAGGAAAGGGGGCTTACTATGAGACAAGGAGACGGTGAGTATGCGTTAACGCTAGCCCTCTCCCCCTCCCCGTCCTCGTGTTTTAATAAACCTCTCTTTTATCTAAAGAAGAGACTTTGTATATCGGTGACGACGCACAAAGTCTAGGCGTCTGCACTGGAGCTCCCCCTGGGTTAGCAGCTGCGAACCTCGAAACAAGTGCTGAGTGCTTGTCCATCGACCGAATAAAGAATCCGAACATCAGAAGAGGGACGACATCGTCAAGAGTATGCATGTGCACAATAACATGATCAGAGCAGTTAATAAACTATATGATGCGATTGCAACGTTCAAAACGAGCGACAAAATGAAACATAGGCTGTGCAGGGTAGCAAGCACCGACAGCATCCGCGAGCATGTTTCCTCGCCGTCTGGGGATGTCGAAGATTGCATCCCCACTCTGAAAGTCATGCCGGAGGGAGAATGACCATTCAAGTGAGGTGGGCTACCGGAGGGAGACGGGCTTGGAGGAAGAAGTCACAGTCGCTTCTTCCGCGATCCACCAATAGCTTATTGATCCTATCATTACAAACGACGAGCCTGTCGTGTAGCTGCCACGCACATCAGCTCATCACCCTAAGCATCGCCATGACCCATATACCTTCTTGGCCAGCTTGCTTCCCATATCCTTGTCACTAATAAACGCCTGTTCATTATTTTCGCCACCCTGATCGCTCGATTAACCCTCCGGCTTGAACACTTTAATTTACGTTTCCACTCCCCATCACTCTCCATCTGAACAGCCCCGGTCCACTCGAGGGCTTGCTCGTGCGCGGTCCGACATTCCTCCGCAATTTCTCTGCTTCTGTACATAGCTCCTGCATCTATTACTTCTGTCGCTACGTAAAGACATGTGGAAATACAACAAGGATATGTCATATCAATACGACGCCCAGATGAAGATATAGAATGACGGCGTCGAGAGCCTCTTGCTGTTATTTCTTCTCTCCGAGCCTCGCCTGCGCTTCCGCCTCGAATTCTTTTGAGCAATGAGATATTCTTCTGCCCGGCGTAGCTTGCTCTCTCTGTATTTCTGACACTAGTCCTCAGGTACGGTAAAAACATAGATGTGCTCGATGCCAGCGTAGATAAAGTCATTTACACGCGAGTAGATGGGATGGATTTGGTCAATGCTGAAACTCAACGAAGAGGAGGCGTTCTGGGGGAGATGATGAGACGACTCATCTTCTATGCGCATTTCAACGCAGTATTCATGGTCGGCGATTTTTGTTCCCTTGCGGCCTCGGGGTACCAAGGCCGTTGTAGACATATCAGCCTGAGAGAGCCGACAGACCTTCATCATCGTAGAGCTTGACGGAGGTACCTTCGTTTACAAACACATCGGGGCGAGTTGCTGAACAGCCAAAAAAACGGTCGATCATGCGGTTGAACTCGACTCGAGCAAAGTAGCAGTGATACATGTTCACGTAGACGCTCCCATCGTTGAGCGTCTCCCGAATCGTCAACAGCTGAAATGGGGGCCGAACTACTCAATGTCTCCAGCGCAGCCTTTGCGACCTCGACTGCCTGTTGGGATTTCTGCTCCCGTTCTTCGACCATTTTCGGTTGTCTCGGCTTCGAGTGAACAGGATTTACAGAGTCGACGTCGTGTCTTTTGAAGTTTTTGAGCATGGCGAATACAAGATTGACTTCCTTGACGTTGCCAGTGAAGTAGTAGAACGCACATGTGGACGGGGGCTACAACACGGGCTTTGGGCTATCAGTGGGGTTTGTCAAGGAGAAACTGGCAAAGAAAAACATACTCTGGGTAGCGGGAAAGCAGCTTGTCGTATGTCTCCTTAGTTATCGCATGCACCACATTACCGTACCGAGAATATTGATGTAGACACAGCCTCTTCCTGCTCCGATGCGTCGAGAGTGTAAAGGTGAAACCGCCCGCTGCTTAACCATTACGCCAAAAGGCAACAATACTGAATGCTTAGCATTCAGTACCACAGGCAGTATATATGCTAGTTATGGGTAACTAGGTAAGCTTGTAGGCTTACAGAGAGCTGTAGTTACCTATGTTGGAAGGCTTCCAGATTAATAATTGACCACTTGCTGCGTCCTCCCTGCCACAGGTTTGTCGTTTCTATGCCAGTGTGTATCTCCAGGTCATCGATGAGTGCGTCCAGTATGTAGTACTCGACTGCTAGTGCCGGGGCGGGTCCACATACTCACACGGTCACACTCACTAATGGATACTGTGCCTTACCCCCAGTTCGGCACTCCACAAAATACACAAAACTTTTATTATTTTATGGTACATATGTTGATTTTTATACTATACCTGCGTCTACGAAGTTGAACGAGCGAAAACAATGCAGTAGTTATTGAGATCGTGCAGTCAAGCTCTGTCACGCCGGTCGTCACTCAACGAGTACTTGCCGGAGCGGAGTTTAAAAAATCATGCTCTGCCGAGTGCGCGACGTGACGCGATCATTCAACAAGTCGCGTGTTATAGGGCGCGTCGCTGGCGATGGCGGGGCCGTTGAGGACAGTGAGCTTCCACCAGGGACCCAGAGTACGAGGCCCCAATGGAGCTTGCTGTCAAGGGCTTCCATGATGGGACCTACAAGACCGTCAACGCTGCTGCACTGGCATGTCGACAGACTTTTCGGCGCTCACCCTTTACCAACTCTGACTCGTCATACACAGGATCCACAGGCAGGCCCATCGAACGGCAACATCACTAGTATGTATAGTACCGTGACTCACATTCCTTATGCTTCAGACTCGGCCTTGTCACGGTATCATAACACTCCCTTAATGCCTCCCCTTTTGGATACTCCTCATATTAATTGTCCTGCATATAGCACCTATGGTTCTGGGCAGATGCCCATTAATTAGGTACCACACCGCCAGTATATAAATTCACTAGTATCTATAGCCTACTTAATCAACAATTTGTTTGCTGTACGTCGGAACGGCCGGAGTCTGAAATCAGCTGTGTGACATTCCCTGTGAATTTGTGACGCCGAACTGGGGGTAGGTGCCGAACTGGGGGTAAGGCATAGGTCGAGCTCGACAATTTTAGCGACTCGATCGACCAGTTCGCATGCTTTGAACTTCTTCATTATTCGACATACCCGGCCTTGGATGTGCGCTTAGTAGGCAAGCGAGGAGACGGTCCCGGCCCGCGAGCGCAACTTGGTTTCAAGTAATCTTGATCTTAGTACCCCGTCAGGCATAATAGACTTGCAGTCATGTCATATCTCGTCGCCCCTTTTATCCAACCCTCCGTATCGAACAAGGTGACAAGGCTTCGAGGACCTCAATGGATTCGAAACCTCAAGTTCTCCAACCCTATATATACGGCCCCAAGTGCGCCATCCCCTCAGGACACTAGTAACACCGCGGAACGGACGACAAAACAACAGCAGCAACAACAACAAAAACTTGTTCTCATGGGAGATAATTTGTGTGGTCACCGGACCTGTGACTCGGAAGCAAAATAGCGGCAGTGAGCATGTACTGCATGGCTATTGTAACTTTTCATGACCCCGGCACGACAGGACTTACATATGCATCATTGCAATACATAACTTGAAGGAGACTGCTATGTCAGCCCGGGGTTCAAATTGCCAATAAGCTGTGTGAGACTACTGTAACTTTTCATGACCCCGGCACGGCAGGACTTACATACGCGTCAGTGCAACTCATGAATGCATAACGAGTCGGACTGCTATGCCAATCCGGGGTTTAAAGTTACCAGACGGCTGTGGTTAATTTGGTGCGCAGTTTACTCGTCGTCTTATTTCCCTTTGCCTGACTAATTCTGATCTCTCTTCGGAAGGAAACATTGTAATCATTATCATTTTTCATTATCATCAAATGGTAACTTGTGGAAGAACTTGGTAAAGTCCGGACGGTGTGTAGACCTGGCAGATGACATGCCATAGATGACTTTCTAGCATGGTCCACCGCATACCTGCTACTAAACCGGAGGTTTTCCGCTCAGACGCCGCCATGTGATGATACTGTTTCTTAGTCAACATCGCAACATCGTAGGCGGTGCTGAAACATACATAAGGCTTCGAGGGGAGGAAAAATCCACTGGGACTCCTTCAACCCATCCAACCATGTCTCTTGAAAGTTGTGTCGATGTCTTAATCATTGGAGCTGGCCCTGCTGGAGTCATGTGTGCCAATGCACTAGCGGTGGCGGACGTCAATGTGAGGATTATTGATAAACGGTATGTCATAATCGTGTTCGAGGTTGCTGTTTTCGAAAAGAACTGACTGTCCATTGACTACTAGTCCCATAGGAGTCGCGGCTGGTCAAGCTGACGGCATTGCACCACGGACGATCGAAGTGTTACAGGTATGAGCTGCCGCTTTACGTTGTTGTGCTCCTGTCTTCGACCTTTGTAATAGAGCTACGGTCTGGCCGAGCGTGTACTCAGAGAGGGATGCCAGAGCCACTTGTATGTATGTGAAATCTGGTTGGTTGTATGGCTTCATCTAACATATGATGTCTCAAGGCCTTTTACGACCCTGGGCTCGACGGAAAAATTCAAGTATGTCCCATTTTTCGTATCGCAAGGCTTCTCGGTTTTCTGAGGGTTGAGCTGGAAGCGCACGAGACGCATGCCTTTTGTGACCGATCCTGATGTCCCTTTCCCATTTTTGGTACGGTCCTGGTCGTCGAACTGAGCTTGTGTCTATTGTGATTTATGGACGGGCGTCTAGATCGGGTTAAAACAAGCAGCAATCGAAGCTAATTTTCTGAGTTCTCTGAAAGACCATGGCGTAGAAGTCGAACGCCCGAAACATCCTTCCCGCCTTGAGATTTCAGACGATGCTGACGAATTGTCAAACCCCCTTTCATACCCAGTGAAAGTAAGCGTTGATACCAACGCTCACTGTTTTGAGTGCTAACTTTTTTATTACAGGTCACTGTAGAGCGTCTAGATGAAAACGACAATGCCAACAGGACAGAAGTCATACATGCAAAATATGTTGTTGGCGCAGATGGTGAGTCATAATTCTCTTGCGCAAGTCTTGTACCGATATCTGGTTTGTAGGAGCACACTCTTGGGTCCGAAAAACTCTGGGAATTAGTATGGACGGAGAACAGACCGGTAATCTCAGCGAACATATGCTCTTTATATATGCCCTGGCTAATCAGGCCTAACAGATTATGTGTGGGGTGTCATGGATATGAAAACGGAGTCCGACTTCCCAGACATACGCAATAACGCTGGAATCCATTCGAGAAGCGGGAACTGCTTGATCATTCCCCGCGAGGAGGAAAAGAATCGGATATACATCCAACTTGCGGACGGGGTTCTCCCATCTCCATCGACCGAAAGATTCGACAAGAGTAGCATAACTCCCAAGATACTACTTTCGGTGAGACCTTTAGGTTGGACTTTAGTGTGTGACTCATGGAATGGGTACTAGGTAGCGGAGAAGATACTGCATCCGTACAAGTTGGGTGATGCGAAGCGGATCGAGTGGTGGTCACTTTACATTAGTATGTCCTTTCCCAATGTGCGCTCACAGCTGTCTGAATAGAGTTTTTTACGTGGCAGTTGGGCAACGTATAGCCTCTAGCTACTCAATCAAGAACCGGGTATTCATTGTCGGCGATGCATGTCATACCCATTCTCCAAAAGGAGGTAAGAGTTCCCCACAGTTCAGAACGCTGTGATTCATTCGGCATCATTTAGGTCAGGGTATGAATGCCGCTATAAATGATTCCCATAATCTTTGTATGCATCTCCGCGTATCATTTGGCCTAGACTGAAAACTGTTCAGCTTGGAAACTTTTGCATGTTCTTAGGGGATGGTCCAGCCCGTCGCTCTTGAAGACTGTAGGTCTTCATGACTTACGTCCGTTCGGTTGTTATGACCTCAATCATATTTCCAGTATGAACACGAACGCAGAAAATTTGCAGAAGACCTAGTGAACTCCGACAAGGAATATGCAACATTAGCCTCCAGTAAACCTAAGACGGTGGAGAAGGAAGATGGCGTGACCAGCGAACAATACGTCCGGTAAGTTTCGAGCTATTGGTGAATCTATCATTCGTAAACGTGCTTGTCAGAGCGCTGCAGAAACGACATGGTCTCTTCAGCGGTTTTGGAGTTCAATATCCTGTGTCCGCCATCGTGAATCTCCAGCACCAGCAAAATGCGGAGGGTCTGGTCATCGGACGAAGAATGCTTCCCTACATGTTTGTCCGTGCTGCGGACGTCCGCCCGCTTCAGATGCACAATTTACTTCCTGCAGATGGTCGCTTCAAAGTGTTATTCTTTGTTGGG
>JBBPLX010000019.1:56677-92102 GCA_038090015.1 Leccinellum albellum
ATACGGCGGTGATAGCAATGTCCTCAGCACGTTCGACATTATCACGATCATCGCTGCCGAAAAGCACGACATGAATTACTTACTCATCCCGGAATTCTTCCGTCCACACTGGACAAAGTCAGTGTTCTTCATTCCACGCTCGGCCGTACGTTCGGTGGGGGGCTAACATTCATAATAACTTCTTTTCCGTTGTTTCGCAGAGTCCTCCTTGATGACACCGATCTGAGAAACATCCAAGGTGGACATGGGTATGAAAGATTCGGGATCAATGCAGGGCAGATTACAGTCGTCATTGTTCGGCCGGATGGATACGTGGGGATGATCGCCCCCTCGAGCGCGGTGGGAGACTTGGATGCATATTTCGGATCATTCATGGCTTCCCGTGGTGGTTAGGACTCACAGTCTGGGTAGCTGCGGAAAATCAGCAAGCGCGAGCTCATCACGACGACCGTACGTCGAGAAATGTGACTTGGTGGCTTGCTGTGCTTTCTCGACTGCTGGTCGCGCATTCAACTGCTTGACATAGCCATTTCTTTCTTCTTTCTTGCTAGCTATGTGCTACTCGCACCTGTCCGTATTTTGTATCTCTGTATTGTAACATATTTCAAAATCGTATATATGCCATCTTCATGGTGTTGTTTCTCTCATAAACTAAGATTGCCTGTCGACCACTCCGGTGCCTTCCATATCATTTCCAACTTGGTCGACTGCACTAATGAAACGAGTTGCGTCAATGCTACGGATTCCATATCAGGTCGCTCAGCAGCGCTTGCGAATCCGAACCACGAGCACCATGATCAAACAGCCCGAGGTGGTGTGTTTACACTGAGGCTGTTCCTCTTCAACGCACTAAGCAGCTGCCCTGGACGACCACCTCGGGCTTGGCCTTGGCTTGGTCGTTAACATGCTTGACTGGATGGTCGAACGAATTTATAAGAGAAATGGGAACGAATCCGGAAGACGAGCAACCTCATTCCCAATCTCAGGCTATTCAGGGCCGACAGTCCTAGTGAGGACTCGGACATGCGCAGGGCGTCTCGATACCCTATTCTTCACGTTTTTCGCAAGTCATGACTCATTAAATACGAACGTTTGAACTTTATATGTATGGATGTACCACTGTGGATTATCTTTGATAACTTGCACTGGTCGCGATCAAAGAGTGATGTAATTAGACGATCAAATCAACTGTGACTGGCCAAGCTGTATGCCTACGATCGGGACTGTGTTCGCTGGGAGAGAGATATGAATTGTGTGTATTGTAACTCCATACGATGGAGAGAGCTAGGAGGTAGCTAGGAGAGGAAGCGCGTAGCACTTTCCGGTCCGGAACGAGAAGGCACGTGCTGGGTCGCCTCGCACTGTGCGCCTTGTAGCGGGTGTCCTCGCGCACTCTGGTGACCTGGTGGGGAGGTGGCGAGTCTGGGAAGACGAGTCCAGAATGTGGTGGGTAGGTGCGACGAAGAGTGAGGACGGATCATGGATGGAGGGACAGCAACGTGCGGCATGGAAAAGACTTACGTTACCTGTCCGAAGTCTCGCAAGTGCCTTACTTGGCCCCACACGCTTGTTATCCTTCCCACCCCCTTTCTGCGCGACTGTTGAGACTGGCAGTTCCGTGGTTATCGGCTAGATTCCAGGCTTCCAGTCACTTCGACTCGCGGGCAGCCTATCAGAAAGACAACAACTGGGACTAGGGCGAAGGGTGCGGTCTAGGCCTGGGCCAGCGCCCAGGGGTGGTTGTGTGCCTGTGACATGAATATAAACCAATAAGGGGACTTTGGTAGGCGACGACGGGCCACGGGGAATAAACGACTTGGCGTTCTTCCTTCCAGTACCCCATTACCTCGTCGAGAATTTCTCCCTCACTGAGTGATGAAAAGTGAGTACATGGGCGAAGACCTCTAAAGGCTCAACATTGATCGGACCAAAAGACATCCTTCGGCACAAGGACAGCGGACCTTCTATCAGCGGAACTCACAGAAGGGAAGGATCAAGTAGGTTATCAGGCTAGTGTGGGGGCGAAAGTACGATACTAACGGGGACCCAAGAGTCGAGTAATGCCAGCTCCTCGAGCCTCCCTCTGCAAATAGAAGCAAAACGCATCGATATCAACTCTACAAATTACATACGATCCGTCGCGTTCCTCGATGACAAGCACATTGTAAGCGGTGGTGACGAGGGAATGATTCGACGCTGGCGAGCGCAAGATGGGATGGAGATAGGGACAACAATGCATGCGGGTGACTATATTTGCAGCGTCATAGCATCAAATGACGGAGCGTGGGTCGTCTGCGGGACGGCTAGGGGCAAAGTAATGGTCTGGAGGTCATCGAGCCCCGAAAGGGTGGCCCAGTTCGAGTGGCACCACAGTTCGGTGTGGGCGATGGACATATCTGCAGATGGGACGCGCATCGCAACGGGATCAGACGATAAGACCGCATCTGTCTGGGCCTTTCCGACTGGGCAGAGGTTGCTTGGTCCACTGCAGCACGGCCACAACTTAGCCGCGGTCAAGTTCTCGCTCGACGGACGCTTCCTCGCCACTGCTACATGGAAACATCCTTCTATTCGGATCTCCGACAGTCGAGACGGTCGCCTGCTCATCGATTTCCCAGTCTCAGTTAATTCCCCCTACAATCAATCTCTCGCCTGGTCCAGCGATGAGAAGCAACTCTTTGCTTTTTCTCAAGACGGTTACATCCACTGTCTCGACCTGTTCACTGGGGTGATGCTCTCAAAATGGGGACCCTTTGACATTGGTGACGAGCTCGGATGTATCGCCCTGTCGAGGCCCGGAAGGTTTATCGCGGTTGCGGCTAAAAAAATGATGACGTTCTGGGACACCACAACACACCAGCGAGTCGGTTTTGTTATCCAACACACGCATGACATCTGGTCCTTGGCTATCTCAGCGGACTTTGATGTTGTGGCAGCCGGAAACAAGACAATAATTGTTCGCAGTCTCTTCGATATCCTTCCTTCGCCATACCGCGACAGTGTAAGTATACTACATTTGGTATGCATACTGGTACAGGGTGGCTTACTTTTCTGACACAACAGATGTTCCGTCAACGGGAAAACAGACGCATGGCGGTTGATGTAGAGGTTCACCACGAACGAATGGTCCGGTCACTTAGTATGTTGGGAGATTATCCATCGACTCCTTCTGTTTCACTGATGCTCTATATTAGACGACAAAATAGCTAACCTCGAGGGAACTATCCAACAACTCTCTGTCTCTCAAAATGCAGTTTACCGGGAAAGGGATACCCTCAACGAGAGCATCAACGAGAGTATCCATACTCATCTTGAAGAACTCCGCAAAAAGGATGACAACTCTAGTATGATCTTCCTTTCAGGATATGCATTCCGGTGATAATGACATCCGTTAGCTCTCAAAATTGCTTATCTTAGCAAAGCCGTGAAGGAGCTCAACGAGCAAAAGGACGTCTTAAACAAGACGATCGCGTCACTTCTTACGGATCTCCATGCGCGGGAAATGAGCGCAGGTGCGTTCGTTATGCCCTCAACCTTTGTTTGCCTGATTGACGTCGTTCATCGGATAAATATATAGTGGCTCAAGAGAAAACGGTCGAAGATCTCCAGAATCAGCTTGCTACATCCAAGCGTGAAGCCGACGAGGAGAAGGCCAGCTTGAATCAAACTATCAACTTACTTCACTCTGATCTTGATGTACGAGATACAAGCGCAAGTATGTGTACCATCGTACCTACACTTAATCTCTTTTCACATTGTCTCCATTAGAGAGTGAAATTGCTCGGCTGGAGCGAACCATACAGGAGCTTTCTATCCAGCTTGCCGAGTCTCGCCACAAGGCTGATTCACAAATGCGGCTCATCCGTACTCAGGAGCAAAAACATCAGTGCGAAGCTTTGTATGCCCAAGGCCATATATACGATGCCGCAAGATATTTCGTCAATTTCGCAAGAACCGTAAACAAGGATCTGGGGTCCGACAGATCATTGGTTGAATGGCTTGCAGGTGAGTTTCGCCGATTGGTCATTGCTTGAGTCATTCAATACCCTTTCGTTAGACTTCAGCCGCCGGTGCAGCGCGGCGCTTGAAACAGTTGGGGATCAGGCGTCGAGCGCCCAGAGACATTCTGAAGCTCTAGATGCCTACTCAACCGCGCTGTCGCTCATCTCCTCGCCCCCAACCACTCTACTAGTCAAATGGGTGAGGATGGCGTTGATTGATGGCTCAGTGCGCGATGCATTGAACGCAACTTCCAAGGTATAGTTGACGTCACTGTTCGACATTTGGTTACTGATATTCTTTTTGTTCAGTTCAAGGTTGCGGAATTCGATGTCCACAAAGTGATATGTGACATTCTTGAGGGGGACGGCCATGTCATACAAGCAATCCAGTGTTTCCAACAGCTGCCAGTTGCATTACAAAACAACATGAATACCCAGGACGAACGAGCGCAATGGAAACTCGGTGAGTGATTATTCGTTGACATGGCAAGCGCTAATTAAGGTACTGGCATATCGCTAGATTTCCAACGACGCTGTGCAGAGAAGCTTGAGATACAGGGCGATATCGCGAGGGACTCCAACAATCACGATGATGCCATCAAATACTACGCGAATGCGCTGCCGCTTGATCCAACGAATGTGAATCGGATCATTGTCAAATGTTGTCAAGTACGAGCAGCTTTGTGGGAAGGGGCGCTTGTTCGCGCCGATCGGGTATGTTTTTCATGTTGAATCAAGCAGACATTGTTAGTTCATTCCATTCAGGACATCGAGCTCAATCCGTCTTCGTACAAGGGCTACAGCAGAAAACATGCTGTATTGCACCGCATGGGCCGCTACGGAGAAGCCTTTGCAACATTCAAGACGATGCTATCAAAACTCGAGGAATCGTCCGATCCACATACTCGCAGTGAGTCACTTGATTGGTGTTTCTTAAAGCATCTGGCTGATTTCATGGCGGCGATAGGACTTCGCCAGCGGTATATCGACGCAACGCCAGTGATTCGGCAGATCGTCCAACAAAATTTTCGCTCCGTCCCGCGCGTGGTCATCAACACTAACACCGGTCGTCTCTGCGACAAAACGGACCAGGCATCGGCTTTTGAGCAGCTCCCTATTTTTGACGAACTGCGGTCCTCGATGACTGTGAGAGTCGATGACGCACGCATCCGGAGAGAGGTGAAAGCATTCTACCGATATGTGATGCTCTCCCATAGGTGGGAGGACGGGGAACCGCTTTTTCAGAAAGTCAAGGGTATATCCGTCTACGACCTGGAGGAGTCCTCGCCAAACATCAAGCTCCGGACATTTTGCAAACTCGCACGTTCGTTCGGATTCCAGTGGGTGTGGTCGGACACGTGCTGTATCGACAAGAAGGATAACGTCGTGCTGCAAGAGTCATTGGTCGCCATGTTTACATGGTATCGTGGCTCGTCCCTCACCATTATCTACCTGCGCGGTGTCTCGTCGCGATTTCAGAAACCTGGTGACTTACGAAGGAGTATCTGGAACACCCGGGCATGGACCTACCAAGAGTACGTTGCTGCAGAAACAGTGCAATTCTATACGGAGGACTGGAAGCTTTACCTTGGACTCGATATGTTCAATCACAAGGTCTCGCCGGAGATCATTTCGGAGATGCAGCTGGCTGCGGGCGACCTCAGGCAGGAGTTGGCAGTGCTTCGACCTGACTTGGGAAGGGTACGGGAGAAGCTTTACGTGGCATCGGGTCGTAGTACAACCGTCGAAGAAGACACTGCATACTCGCTGCTTGGGATCTTCAATGCATCGATTCCAGTCATATACGGGGAGGGGGATCGTGCAGTCGGTCGACTTCTTGATCACGTTCTGACAGGATCGAGAGACATCACGATCTTAGCTTGGACTGGGCATTCGGGTGGCTACAATAGCTGTTTACCCACGGATATGACGGTTTACGGCGAGCTCGTTCCTCCACACATTCCAAAACCGATGGGAAATGTCGAAATGGAGCGCATGGTGAGGTCGTTGCGCTCATCATTGCCAGACCTTCCTGTGGCTGTATCGCTTTATCGACGCCTCAATCAACTTGGTTCGCCATCGTTTGCGGCAAGCCGCCTGCAACTTCCAGGGATCGTCTTCCCGGTCACCACAATTGACTGCGTTTCAGAGTTGGATCCCGATTCGAACATCCGTGCTTATCTTATGAAGACCATCATGCTTGGAGACGTTCATGTCAAGACTACGGATGATCTATCCGGGATGAGAGATATGGTTCTGATTCATCCTTGGGTCAATCCTTCTCTCTACCAAGATATACTATCACGCCGGGCTGTTGGAGTGGATGAAACCACGCGTGCGCTACGGATGCTCGTCCGCCTGAGGCAGCCTTTTGGTGCACTTCTTCTGGCCCCACTATGGGAGGAACAAGAACAGTACAAACGTGTCGCTTCTGATAGTCTGATCATGGTTCAGATTTCGGAGGAGACGTCGTTGAGTGACTTGACCAAAGGTATTCGGACTGTCGACATACAGTAGTCGTCTTTTGCCATGGGTTTGATTATCTACCTTGATAGCTTCCGTCATCCGCACTTCTTTTGATAGTCTAGTTGACCTTGGGTCTTGGGGCGTTCGGTATGCCGCTTCCGTCTATAATGATAAAGGAAGATTGCGCATGTATATTCTTTCCTGTATGTAGGGAGCGCTTATGCTCAGGTTCTTGCTCATCAACGCAGACCAACCTGTAGGGTGGTATTGCAAGCTCGAAGATGTATCCATAGTGTTTATGCTGAATGTGAGTGAGCAGGTGCTCACAGTTGTCCACGTACCCGTTGTCGTTCTGAGAGCCATAAAAGGCGACAATACTATTGCCGGCAGTTCCTATGTATTTAATTTACTAGGACAGCCCACGGGCCGGATCATCTCAAGATGTTAAGTGCTTCACGGGAAGTGGACAGTGGACTTGCGAGCTGTTCATTCCCAGGTCCTTATCAGACATAGTATTGACCATTCAGAACTAATATTTCCTGGTGGTATTATTCCGGCGCTGCGCGAATTACCAGATAATACTTGATATCATAGGCAAGATGAAGGATGCAGCTGCACCTGTCACATTAGACGCGAACGGTTGAACCCTGTGGCATAACGCCCCGCAGCAGCACTGGTCTCATTTGGGACCAGAGGATGACGTTTGTGGACAGCGCAGGGCCAGCACAACCTTCATGTCTTGATGTGATCGTCATCCCCTCTTTTCACGATTCTGCATGATAGATCACATTGAAAATGGCTTTCCTGATGCGTTCGTTTCCCCACTTCGAGGGTGGTTTCCCCCATATTTGACTCTGGATCAGCACCAGAAAGAAGAAGAGAGAACAGGCCAGCAGAGAGTAGTACATCAGGCCAGCGCCAGCGCCAACTTAGGGGGTGGGTGCCAGCCAGTGACTCAGGCAGTTGCGTTCCTGAGGCATGAATCAATACATATAAGTGGACGGAGTATAGACCAAGGAATTAACAAGCTCACTTCCCCCTTTCCACCGCTCTAGGTCAAAAAAAAAACCTTCCCGCAGAGCAGGCCTTGGAGACAATGAAACGTAAGTATGTTAGCAAAAGGTACTGCAGCGATGACATTGATGAGACAAAAGATTGGCTCCCTCAGTGGGGGAAAAACCGGCCTCCCACCAGCAGAAATCAAGGAACCGGGGTCGGAGGTAGTAATCAAAGGCAGGCGGCGGAGTCTCGAGTTGAAATCAATCTCTCGAAAACTGTTTCTAAACAGGACGCACAACATGTCGAAATCGATTTCACAGATCACATACAATCAGCTGTATTCCTCGATGGAAAACACGTTGTGAGTGCTGACGAAGCGGGATATATTCGACGTTGGAGAGTGGAAAATGGAACGGAGGTGGGGCGGCCGATGGATGCGGAGTGTCCTATTCGCAGCATTGCAGTGTCGAGGGATGGAGCGTGGATTATCAGCGGTATGTTGGATGGGGGAATAATTGTGTGGGATGCACAGAACTATGACATGATAGTCGGGTTCGAGCCTGAGGGGCACTATGATCGGGTTTGCGTGGTGGACGTGTCTGCCGACGGTACACGCATCGCAAGTGGATCTGATGACACGACTGTCTGTGTCTGGGCTTTCCCCTCGGGAGAGCAGTTGCTCGGCCCGCTGAAACACGCAAACGGAATCGCTGCTCTCAAGTTCTCACCCGATCAATCTCTGATCGTCACAGCTACGTCGAAACGTCATTCTGTTCGGGTCTACGATAGCCGAGATGGCCACCTCCTCCTCGACTTTCCGGTCAGGGTCAACTCTCCATTCAATCATTCTATTGCTTGGGTCAGCGACAGCAAGAAACTATTTGCCTTGACTAAAGACAGACGTATCAATTGTCTCGACATATCTACTGGGAAGATACCTTCGAACTGGCCCATTGCCACCAAATACAGGCCCAAATCTATCGCGCTGGCAAGCAATGGAAAGTTCATCGCAGTCTCCACTAACACCACCGTCTCGTGCTGGGACACTAGGACGCACCAGCAAATCGGCCGCGTCGTAGGCCATAGAACCCTCGTCCAGGACATGGCTATCTCGCCGGACTACCGCATTGTAACGGTCGAGCCCAAGAGAATTACTATCCGCAATCTCCGTGATATTCTTCCTTCATCATACCACGACGATGTATGTGCATGCACATCTTGGACTTGGTGGATCGCTAATCACGAAATGCTTTGTCCGCCGCACAGATGCTACCTGAGGGAGAAACCAGGCCTACGACAGTCCCAAAGGCAGCCCCCAAACACATTGTCCAGCCCCCTCGCGTCTATTCACCTCGTGCGTTTGGCTTGGTTATCAACCTGTTTCTGTTTTGCTAATATCTATGATCGTCAGACGAAAATGAAAAGGTGGCCAATCTCGAGAAAGCCGTCGAAGCACTTGGCGATCAACTTCTCATATCTCAGTATGAAGCCAATGAGGAAAGGGACAAGCTCAACGAGACCATCAGGTCCCTAAATGTACGGGACGGAAGCTCCGGTACGTTATCCTTGTCACATGTAGTTCGCATTCTGTTACTTAAGAGTCACGTCCTCTAGGTACAAAAATAGCGTATCTTGAAAAAACTGTGCAGGAGCTTCGCAAAGCGCTCACCAACAGTCAACGTACAGATAATCGAGAAAAGGAAGACCTGAACGCGATGATCAGATCACTATCTACAGATCTATATACACAGGAAATGAGCGCAGGTGTGTTCATTATGACGCCAAGTCACCCAATCTGTCTAATATGCCTGGAAAACAGCGGATCTCCGAAGCCAGTTAGAGACGACCAAGCGGGCAATGGATGAGGAAAAGGCCAGCCTGAATGCAACCATTGAATCTCTTCGCTCCAGTCGTTCTACGCGGGATGAGATCACAAGTATGTATGTCCCCCTGGCGATCCGCGCTCGGACTTGATTCACACCCATATCTACCAGATAGCAAAATCGGTCGTCTCGAACAAAAAATTCACGACATCTCTACCCAACTTGCTGATTCTCAGCAGAATGCAGACGTTCTCATGCGAACAATCCATGCTCATGAACAAAAAGATGAATGTGAAGTTCTGTATAGCCAGGGGCGCATGCGCGATGCTGCAAAGTGTTTTGTGGAGATTGCAAGCGAAGATCTGAGGTCCAGCGCTTTGTTGATTGGGTGGCATGCTGGTAGGTTTCGGCATTATGTCACCATACGGAACATTAACCTCCTGTCAGAATTTACCAACCGATGTATCATAGCACTTGAAAGAATCGGAAATGAAGCACGGACCATGGAAAACTATGATGAAGCTCTAGACGCCTATTCCGCCGTGCTGTCGCTCACCTCCTCATCAAACACTATATTGATTCAATGGGCAAAATTGGCGTTGCTTCGTGGCTCGGTAAGCGAAGTGTTGAGTGAGGCTTCCAAGGTATGCTTAATATGATCGACCAAAATCTGGCTAATAGATTGTATTTTGAATCAGTTCAAGGTTGCGGAGATTGATGTTCGTCGGGAGATATGCAACGTTCTCAAAGGGGAGGGTCGCGTTATAGAGGCAATGGAGTGCTTCCAGCGATACCCAACTGAACTACGAGATGACATGAATACCCAAGCTAAGCAGGCAGGACCAGACCTCGGTGAGTAGTTGTAACGACAACTTGAATGTGACTACAACTAATCCGATTACTTCTACAGGACTTGAACGACAAAATTTGAAAAAGCTTGAAAAACTGGGCGATAGAGCGAACAAACATGATGACGCCATTAAATACTACTCGCATGCGTTGTCACTCCATCCAACAAATATGAATCAGATTATCGTCAAATGCTGTAAAGCGCGAGCAGGTCTGCTGGAGGAAGCGCTCGGTGACGCCAACAAAGTATGTGTTTTATACTGTTATCGAATCGAATTGACACTAGTCAGGTCATCGAGCTTGAACCATCGTCGCACGAGGGCTACGGTAGGAAACACGCTTTGTTACACCGTATGTGCCGCCATGGAGAAGCATTCACAGCATTCAAGATGATGCTTGCAAAACTCGAGGAATCGTCTGATCCAGATATTCGTAGTGAGTAATTTATCATTATCATACGGAACCATGCCGATTTCGTCCTGGTGATAGACCGTCGTCAACGGTATGTCGATGCCACCCCCACCATTCAGCATATCGTCCAGCAGACCGTTCGCTCCATCCCGCGTGTCCTCATCAACACTAAGACCGGTTACCTTTTCGACAGAATACAACTGGCAGCAGCTTTTGAGAAACGCCCAATTTTCGACGAACTGAGGTCTTCAATGATCGTGGGGATCGACGACGCACGCATTCGGAAAGAGGTGAAAGCGTTCTACCGATACGTGATGCTCTCCCATAGGTGGCAGGGTGAGGAACCGCGTTTTCAGAAAGTCAAGGATATATCCGTCTACGACCTGGAGGAGTCCTCGCCCAATATCAAGCTCCAGACATTTTGCAAACTCGCATGTTCTTTCGGATTCCAGTGGGTGTGGTCGGACACATGCTGCATCGACCAGAAGGATAATGTCGTGCTGCAAGAGTCATTGATCGCCATGTTTACATGGTATCGTGGCTCGTCCCTCACCATCATCTACCTGTGCGATGTCTCGTCGCGGTCTCAGAAACCCGGTGACTTGCGAAAGAGTGTCTGGAACACCCGGGCATGGACCTACCAAGAGTACGTTGCTGCGGAAACAGTGCAATTCTATACGGAGGACTGGAAACCTTACCTTGGACTGGACATGTCCAATCATAAGATCTCGCCGGAGGTAGTTTCGGAGATGCAGCTGGCTGTGGGCGATTTCAAGCGGGAGTTGGCAGTGCTTCGACCTGACTTGGGAAGGATACGGGAGAAGCTTTACGTGGCATCGAGTCGTCACACGACTGAGGTGGAAGACGCTGCATACTCGCTGCTGGGGATCTTCGATGCGTCGATGGATATCAGGTATGGGGAGGGGAACAAGGCAGTCGGTCGACTTCTGGGCGATATTCTGATAAGGTCGGAGGACATTACAATTCTAGCTTGGACGGGGCGCTCGGGCAGCCACAATAGCTGCTTGCCCAAGGATCTGACGGTTTACGGCGAGCTCGTGCCTCCATACATTCCAAAACCGATGGGGATGGTTGAGTCGGAACGGTTGGTGAGGGCGTTACGTTCCTCGCTTCCAGACCGCTCTGTAGCCGTCTCACTATATCAACGCCTCAGACAACTCGGCTCTCCATTATTTGCGTCAACCCGCCTGCGACTTCCAGGGATCGTGTTCCCAGTCACCGAATTTCTCTCTGTCGCACAAACAAATCCCAATTCGGAAATCCGAGCTTACCTGATGAAGACTGCAGCACTCGGGGACGTCGAGATTAAGACGGCAGACAACCTATTTGGGATGAAAGATTTAGTGTTGATCAATCCCTGGGTTTGTCCCTCCTTATACCCGGACATCTCACGCAGAGTTGCAGTAGGGGTTGACGACAACACTCGTGCGCTGCAGATGCTCGTTCGTCTGAGACAGCCGTTTGGCGCGCTTTTACTCGCGCCGGCGCGGGATGACCAGGACCAATATAAACGTGTCGGTGCGGACTGTTTGATCATGGTTCGAATTCGCGGGGAGACATCACCGGGTGATCTGGTGAGAGGCATTCGGACGGTCGATATACTGTAGTCGTGGAGATGGATATCTTGGCTGCGTTTGTTATCTCATTCCAATTTAAATCAAACCTTGATGTTGCAATCTCAGCTCTCCATCGTATGAGAGTCAACATTCTGTTTCAATTTTTTTTCCGTTCGGAACGAGGGTGCTGTCGCCTTTTCCTTCAATAGTCCGATCGTACTTGGAAAGTGACTGCGGTCCGATTATCTTGAGGTGTTCGATGTGTCGCCTGAGTCCGCGAAAATCACGCACACATAGTACACCCACCTGTCTTTGGCGTCGGAGATAATGTCCGCTCATGTCCTGCTTGGTGATCTAAACGAACTTCGCGTGCGGTATGGGGAGGTCAGAGTGTCAGACTCGTGTGACCTATTCAGAATGTGAACAAACATGGCTACGCACGTACATACCTGTTCGCGAACAATTAACAGGGATGTGTGTTGCCAGTGGGAGTACAAGTGTGTCGTCCATCTGAAACTGGCAGCCAAATCATAGACAGTGACTCGGCAGCAGAACACACCTCATCTGCATATGTACCGGTCATGGGAGCTCGTCCAAACTGCGTGTGCGTCGCGGGGAAAAGAGTCTACTAGTTTGTTCAAGTTCGTAATAGGGGCAAGTGTTTGGAGCTCCGGCTCGGAGCGTGCGAACTTATCGTGACAAAATACAGTTGACTCCCATACCGCTCGGGATAGGCCTTGGAGCATGGGTTATGTCAGAGTATGGGATTCGAGGATAGGCAGGTATGGACTGATAAATGGCATTAGAAGTCTTGGTATTTACTCGAACAGTATAATGCTCTTGAGAATAGACTAGATGCATTCGAAATAGCTCGTCAGTTTTGTGTCCTTCAAGCATTTCATATCCGAGTCAATGAACCTTGTCTGCTGTGCAAGTGTACCCAGCATGGACTCCAACTTTCGAGTGTATGAACTGTCGAGCTCACTTAGATATTCTCCCACCACCAGCGCAGCCTGTAGTGCCTCCTTCCAGGTACATGTCAGTTTCATGGGCTCATCATCTAACGCATCATCTGGGCCACCTTCACCCTCTGACACCTTTTCCCACGCCGCTCTCACATCCATTACTGCATCATAGATTTCTTGATCGGTTGCCTGGAACATGTTGTGGGCCTCTTCAACTGGGTTAACAAGCTCCTCGATAGACATTCGGTTTGAACGTTGGAGAGCACCAGTCACCTCCAGGTCATTCAAGGCATCAGTAACTTCATTCTCGGCTTGTGTGATGGAATCCAGTCTGTTTGAGTCGGCATGGAGTAGGGTCAAGATAGGCACTGATGGACAGATGGGGGACTCGGATGATGAATCAAAGCTTGGAAGGATGCTCGCTTTGCACCAGCAGTTTCAGATTGTCATTGTATCAATGTCCTCCCATGCATTCTTAGCAAGCCGCATCGCTTCGAGCTGATCTATGTCATAGATTTGAGATGGGGTAATGTCACTTTCATAGAGGTGGATGGATCGCTGAATGTAACGGGCTCAGTATTTTGCCTTGAAGCAGCAGATTATGCCCTGGTCATTTGGCTGGACATGCGAAGTAAGGTTCGGCTCAAAGTTGATAACACGAATATTTGCGAGCATCTCGGGAACAACGTGTCCCGAAAAGTTATTGCCGTCTTTGGAATGGAAAACAACATAATTATATAATTAAAATTCCTAATATGGTATCATGCCACGTAGACATATGGGTTATGACGTAGACTGGTGACCAGTCCGTCCAAAAGAGGAAGTACTGAGGCGAAGCATTCCGTCGATAGATCGGAATGCTTCGCCTCAGCACATCCTCTTTTAGACGGACTGGTCACCAGTCTAGTTGGCAACAGACCCCTCGTGATGGCGTGATTTTTAGCAACGCAACAACCCACGCGTTACGCGCTACGTTGCCTCCATACAGAAAGGTACAGTACATCGATATCCTATCTATCTCACAACCTCGATGGCTCTTGTACTACCTCTCGTCGGTGTCTGCCTCGGAATAGGTCTCTATCTTACCAAATGGCTGGTTGACTCGCGGCGCCGTAACCCACTTCCACCGGGTCCCGCTGGATGGCCAGTGATCGGTAATTTATTGGAGATACCTTCCGAGAAAAATTGGGAGTATTTTGCAACATTGGGTCGAAAATATGGTGTGCATCTCACTTTTATAAATTATTCCTACTGACTTTACCATCGTAGGAGAGATTTCATCTATTAAGATGCTGGGGACCCGATATGTCATTCTCAACTCCCTCAAGGCTGTCTCTGCGGTACTGGAGAAACAGAGCATTAAATCCTCAGATAGGCCACACCTGATGATGGCGTCCGACTTGGTCGGCCTTAGTAAGGGAATGGCCTTTCTGAATTATAATGATCAGCTGCGCCAGTATCGCAAGCTCTTTCATCGTATATTGGGGAGCAAGACTAGCACCGCCGCATTTAACCCGATAGAGGAAGAGGAGATGCGCCGGTTCTTGTGTAACATATTGCGAAACCCTGGTGGTTTGGTCAGTCATATTCGGTCGTAAGTGAACTTTGATCGCGCAACCATTCCTATCTGTTTTTACCACTCCTGTAGTACCGCTGGCGCTATCATCCTTAAGGTGACGTACGGGTATTCCGTTCAAGAGGGGAGGGATCCGTTCGTCGAGTTGGCGGACAAGGCCATGGCCGTGATTTCATTGGTTGCAACTCCTGGCGCGTTCCTCGTGGACATTATTCCTGCATGTAAGCCTGACATCAAAAACTTTGTGGTGCAACTCGGAATGCATACTTATACAATGTGTAGTACGCTATCTTCCGGAATGGTTCCCTGGAGCAGGATTCTTACAGGATGCAAAGAAATACCATCAAATTGTGATGGAGTCTGCTATGCGGCCTCATCAATATGTTGTGGAGCAAATGGTATGCAGTGTGAACCCTTATAAATGCGGTGCATCTTATGAGAAACAGGCTTTAGGGACAGCAATTCCTTCGTTTTCGTCCACCCTGTTGGAAGGAGGGGTGAGCCTAGAGGAAGAAGATCTCGTAATGTGGGCATCCATGAACATCTATCTCGGTAAAATGGGTTCTTTGTCTACACTAACCTTATCCTGACAGTTCTTCGTAGGTGGATCAGACACTGTATTACTTCTCATTCAGGAAATTTAGAATCATTGATCAAAATCGTCTGCAGGTCGTGTCTGCCATCCATGCCTTCTTTCTCGCGATGGTATTGTTCCCCGAGGTTCAAACAAGGGCACAGGAGGAGCTTGATGCAGTGGTGGGCAACGAGAGATTACCCTCTTTCGACGACCGTGACTCGCTCCCATACATCAACGCAGTGTGCAAAGAAGTCCTCCGGTGGCACTCTCTTGCACCACTAGGTATTACTATTGTGTCCACTTGATCTCACCAAGCTAAAATAAATAGGGATCGCGCACGTCGCTTCGGAAGACATTTATTGCGACGGGATCGTCATCCCAAAAGGATCATATGTCATCGGAAATTTGTGGTGAGCGCGCAGAGATCTGGTATTCGTACGGATACGTCGTCGAATGTTACCCATAGGATGATTCTCCATGACGAGTCCACATATGTAAACCCAGGGATATTCCGCCCTGAGCGATTTCTAGGAGAAACGCCAGAGCCGGACCCGCAGAGCGCCTGCTTTGGATTCGGAAGAAGGTGTGTATGCCGTCCATTCTAGGATGTCGGAGAATAAATGTTGATGGACGTTTTCTAATATGAACAGGATCTGCCCAGGTAAGAAGCATGTCCTGATTCAGAGTTCATTATACACATATAAACCGCGCATCGACTACGAACCTTGTCAGGTCTTCACCTCGCCGAGGCGACCTTGTTCATCTCGGTCGCCATGTCTCTCTCTGCGTTCAGAATTTCAAAGGCCGTTGTCGACGGTGTTGAAGTCACCCCAGAGATTAACATCACCTCGGGCCTCGTATCGTGAGTAGTACGCGTGGTCCTATCTCTTACCCGTTTGAGTGACATATGTACGGAATGGCTTGCAGTCACCCAAAGCCGTTCAAGTGTCAGATCACTGCTAGGTCCGCGCGGGCGGAGGCACTACTCCGTGACTGATCAAGCGTTTTGTAGACCTACTGATACAAAGGGCCTGAGCATTGATATTGATGGTATCCTGTCTAGTATGTATTCTCAAGAAACCAGTATCCATAGGTCCAAACTGGTTATGACAATGGTTTTACTTTCAAACACGATTCTTGAGTTGCAGAACATGTTGGCGTGGGAAAAAAAAGTGGGGTAGACCGGTTTCGTCTCTTTGTTCAACCTCACACTCCCGTTTTCTGGTGCCTCGCAGTTTAGCCATTTCCCGGGGTCACTCTCCTATGTTTCACGCGTAGCTGCGAGACGGACCCCCGCAGCCCACGCCTTTGCATGGTAGGTTTTCAACTTTCGCCCGGGGCCGCTCGTTCCTTCCCGAAGTTCTTGTTTCGTATACGTACCTCACGTCCGGCAGTAGCACACATTATCTCAGCAGTCCGATGCGACCACCACCGGACCTGCCAACAATTGCCGAACATATCGCAAGTCAGTCGTCTACTAGTACTTACCTTTTAATGAATCCGCTTCCAGCAGCGACCAATTGCAACAACACACTGGCTTGTTTTCTTCTATCTTTTCCTCGAAGACGAGGGTCGATCTGACGTTACGTATGAGTCCGACTTGTAGCCCCATTCCATCACCTAGCGTCTCCTGCCCAAACAGTGAGACGATGACGCACTAGGATGCCATGTGGCCAGGCGCCTGTTGGCCTCAATAGCTAGATGAATTAGTATGTACGTGTGGCGGTTGTGAAGACAATTGATATGCCAAGTTCAACATTCAAAATTAGGCATACGATTTCTACTGTGGCTTATAATTTCGGATCATGGTAAGTACGTGGTGCGTGGAACACAGACTCGGACAACGTGACACTTGCTTCCTCTGAGTTAAGATGGCACCTCAAGCTCTACCTTCTAGGTTGCTACCATCAATGCATTGGTCATCATCGAAGTTCCGTTTTCCTATGCTCTGACCAATGGCAATATTGTTATGACTCCAGGCCCAGTGAGAACAAGTTGAAGGAGGTTACCTCTTTTCCGAGTCCTACTATGGATTATTTACGACGAACATGGGCACTGAAGGCTTCCAAGTTTCGGGCGACCCTACGGTGTGGTATTGCGACTTCCCCGCCGGGAAGTTCGTTCAATTCATAGAGCGGCCCTTGAGCTCTTACCTTCTCTTTCTGTCCGGTGACCCCTTTTTAGCGAATTCTTGAACCGTCCGTGTTCCTCCGAGATGGCCGATGATAAATAGAGGCCATCAGTGCGTAGAAATTCTGGCCCAGGATTTTCGGCTATCCTCCACCTTCCAGCTATCCCTCTAGGACAATGGCGCAGGCATCATCTCTCATCGGTATCTGTTTCTTAGGAGCTGGGCTATATTTTATCAAACGGTTGCTCAACTCGGGGCGCTTCGGTTACCTTCCACCAGGACCTACTGGCTGGCCCGCGATTGGAAACGTCTTTGACATACCGATAGAAAAAAGCTGGGAGGGCTTTGCAGCCTTGGGTAGAAAATATGGTGCGCTCTTTCTGGAGTCTCGCCTTACGCCCCCTGTAGACTTTGACTTGGGCCATCGCTATCTCAGGGGATATCTCGACTGTAACAATGTTTGGGACGCGATACGTTGTTCTCAACTCGTTCCCAGCGGTTTCGGCGATCCTGGACAAGCAGAGCGCAAAATGTTCAGATAGACCTCACCTTACGATGGCATCCGACTTGGCCGGCTTCAGCAAGGTGATATTGTTCATAAATCACAACGAACTGTTCCGGCAGCAGCGCAAGTACTTTTATCGTCTGATGGGTACCAAGGTCAGCGCGGCCGCGTTCAATCCGATAGAAGAAGAGGAGACGCGCCAGTTCTTGTGCAAAATGTTACAGAACCCTGACAGATTGGTCAATCACATACGGTCGTAAGTGCGGTTTGATTGTATGATAGTCATCGTTCGTCATCACCGCACTATTCAGTACTGCCAGCGCCATCATTCTCAAGGTAACGTATGGGTATTCTGTCCGAGAAAAGGACGATCCGTTCGTCGAGCTGGCGGAGAATGTCATGAGAGTGGTTGCTCAGGTTGCATACCCTGGCAGGTTCCTAGTGGACGCTATCCCTGCATGTAAGTCCCCAGTTTGAACATACACCTCCTTGTCGATGCATGCTCAAGCAACTTATAGTACGATATCTCCCAGAATGGTTCCCTGGCGCAGGCTTCCTCAGAGATGCCAAGAAGTACCGCCAGCTTATGGACGAGGCAGTCTCGAGGCCCTTTCAATATGTCGTGGAGCAAATGGTATGGATGTATTACAGTCCCTGTGCAAATGAGGTGTATCCCATGATGGACCAGGCTGCGGACACAACGATTCCATCCTTCTCATCCACGTTGCTGCAAGGAGGAGTGAGTCCAGAAGAAGAAGATATCATCAAATGGGTCTCTATGGCCATTTATCTCGGTGTGATCGACTCTCCATCGCACCCGTCTCATCTCATTTGTTTTGTCGTAGGTGCATCGGATACGGTATTACCGTTCATCCAGTGACCCAAAGCCCGGTTGATCGAGATCATCTACAGGTCGTTGCTACCACCCATTCCTTCTTCCTTGCGATGGTCTTGTTCCCTGAGGTGCAAGCCAAGGCGCAGGCGGAGCTTGATGCGTTCGTGGGCACCGAGAGATTACCCTCTTTCGATGACCACGATTCGCTCCCGTACATCAACGCGGTTTGCAAAGAAGTCTTGCGATGGCATTCTGTCACACCCCTAGGTACTATCTCTACGACGTTTTGGCACACGTTCACTAATAATAAATAATAAAAGCGATGACTCACGTCGCCACGGAAGATATCTATTCGGACGGGTTCCTCATTCCGAAAGGGTCGTGCATTGTCGCGAACACGTGGCGAGTATTTTGTCCAACGAATGTATGCTCGAAAACTCACGCCGTACGTTGTGCTGCATCCACGCGCACGCACGCAAATATATTACAGGGCGATCCTGCACGACGCGTCAACGTACCCAGATCCTGGGGCGTTCCGGCCTGAGCGGTTCCTGGGTGAGACGCCGCAGCCCGACCCGCAGACGGTGTGTTTTGGATTTGGGAGGAGGTAGGTTGCGCTCGCTCTCTCGCACAATGGGCTGGGGTGATCTCGTTTCCTCGTTTTGATTAGGACATGCCCAGGTAAGAGCACTAGCGTGCGCCCCCTGACTTGACGACGATCTTTACATAACAGGGTTCCGCCTCGCGGAAGCGTCCCTGTTCATCTCGGTCGCTATGTCTCTCGCTGTGCTCAAGATTTCAAAGGCCGTTGTCGACGGCGTGGAAGTCACCCCTGAGGTCGACGCCACCTCGGGCATTGTTTCGTAAGTAGAGATCGGTTCGTTGCGACCGAACGATGAATGACGAACGCGTGAACAACTCGTTAGCCATCTGAAGCCGTTTAGGTGCCGGATCGGTGCCAGGTCTGCGCGTGCCGAAGCACTGCTGCACACTTGAGCGTCGGTAGCGTTTGAACGCGCATATAAGTCGTATACGGCCTCCATTCCAGACCGGAGATGAAGACAAAGGAGGGTTGGATCGTTCTGATCGACTAGTATGTACACATCGTGTTTTTTTTTAATTTTTCCCCCTTTTTCTGGAGATGCTCTAATGGACGTCTTGTCTGTATTACGCACATGTGAACCCTCTCGTTCTCCCTTTTTTTTCAATACTACTGTTGTCCAGCCGGCGCGGAGGATCCCGTCGTTTCGATGGGCTTCATAGCCGGGAACAGCAGTACTTCCTTGATGTCTGAGAATGAAGCATTGGTTATCAGAAACTCCAGATCATGGTACGGCATTACTTACTAGGAGAGTCGGTGAGGAACATAACGAGTCGATCGATACCCATACCCCAGCCTCCGGTAGGCGGGAGACCGTGTTCCAATCTGATGAAGGATGAGTTGAAACGTAAGCGAGCGAGCGCGTTCGTAGAAATGACAAGATAGAGCGGTCAAACTCAAACTCACGCATTCACGAACGTCTCGTCTATAGGTTGCGCCTCGTCGTCACCCTGTTCCTTCTGTCGCGCCTGTTCCTCGAAACGCAGTCGTTGCTCGAATGGGTCGTTCAACTCCGTGTAGGCGTTGCAGATCTCCTTGCCGCACAGGAAAGTTTCGAAACGCTCGCACAGACCGGGGCGCGAACGATGGTTCTTGGCAAGCGGTGACATCACTTGAGGGTGGCCGACTGTTGGAGTCAGAAATAAAGACGCGTGCGTTAGAGTTGGTTGAGGGTGGGAAACTGTGAAGAGACATACCGATGAAAGCGGGCGAGATACAGAGTGGTTCGATGAATTCGCCAACGAGCTACGGTAACACCCCTGTCAGAGTCAGGACGAAATTACCGTCAGGGACCCACCTTGTCCAGAAGCCGGGCGTTGGTGCGGGGTTCGGAACATTCAACGCCGTGCTACGTCGGGAAACGCGATCGTGAGTGGGGCGAGCGCATGCAGTTGATGGTGTATCGATTACCTTTCGGCAGAGATCGATGAGGAACTTGTTCGCATCGGCGGTGTGCAGCGTCTCGCTCGGCGGGAACTTGACGCCCAACTTTTCCTCGAGGGTCTCGATCATGTCGTATCGCTTCCAGGGCGCCTTGAAATCCATCACGAGTTCCTTACCGCCCTTACCTTCGGGGTGGTACGTCATGACTGTACTCCCGTTGGTGAGGTACTGGACCATCCCTTCGAGCAAGTTCTCCGTGAGTTCCATGATGTCGTACATGTCCGCGTACGCCATGTAGAATTCGCAGAGCGTGAACTCGGGGTTGTGTGTGAGATCGATACCTTCGTTTCTGAATACGCGACCGATTTCGTACACACGGTCGAGCCCGCCAACGGTGAGTTCCTTTAGATACAGCTCGGGAGCAACGCGCAGGAACAGGTCGAGGTTGAGGTCGTTGTGATGCGTGACAAAAGGTTTGGCCGTAGCGCCACCAGCGAGCATGCTCGTAATGGGCGTTTCGACTTCCAGGAAGCCGAGGTTGTCGAGGTACCGGCGAACATAGTTGATGATCTTGGAACGAGTGATGAAAATACGACGGGTATCGTCAGATAGGATGAGGTCTAAGTAACGTTTTCTATATCTCGTCTCTTGATCCTTGAGACCGAAATGACCGGAAGGTAGCTGGTGCAAGTTGGGCGCGAGCAGGACCATTTCCGAGGGTGAAATGGATAACTCTCCCTTTTGTGAACGGGATGGAGTGCCAACGACGCCGACGATGTCACCCCTGCGGAAGATCTGTTGGGTGGCCATAAAAGTCTTTTCATCGGCTGCATCACTGCGTCCTGCTCAGGAGCCAAGAGCGTGTCGGAGAACTTGGTATCACGTACCGGACGTTGGCAAGGATCTGGACGTGATTACCTTCGCCGTGTAGGTCGTAAAACTTGAGCTTGCTACCGCTGCTCCGCATGTTGTGTATCCGTCCTGCGAGACTGACCTGGACGCGTTCGAGCTTTTGTCCTGGAGCGATCAACCCATCCTTGCCGTATTCACGGATGAAGTCCGTGATTGACTTGGTGACATTGAACTTGTGGGGATACGGGTTCGGCTCCCGTGTTTCCTTGAGCTTCAAGATCGCCCTGGAGCGAAGTTCAAAGTATTGCTGTAGTTGCTTCAGAGACGAACGGAGAGCAGATGCCCCGATCACTCACGTTAGGGTTGAGATCGTCCTCGTTCGGGGCGTTCGCTGGGCCATCCTGTGCGGGAGGGGCAGCAGCAGCTTTTTCTGCCTTTCTTGCCTCTTTTTCGCGCTGCTTTTCGCGACGCTTGAGCTCTCTGTTTGTTCGATAGTATTCAGCAGGTCGAATTGGTAGTGAGATACGCACGTCTTTGATATCAATTCTCCCGTGAGTGGGTCCTTGTGTGTCCCAGTTACCTCTGAGGCCATGAACGCAGATCTATGATGTTGGCGGAGAGTAGCAGCGATACATCTCCGTACCAGCATCGATTGTCACCGAAAAAAGAAAGATGACTAGGAATTTCCCACGATGGTATCTATTTCCCACAATCATAACATGATGCATCGCGTAAGCAACCTACTTAATCGATCCCCCTCGCTTGCTCGTCGTTCCATACAGCGACAGACAACGACGACGACGACAACGATGTCCTCAGACAACGAATATTCGGATGACGACATTTATTACCTCGACGACGAAGACGAGGATATGCTCAGCCCACAAGATGACGGTAAGCACCCTACCTTGGTTGAGGGGGTTCCTCTGGCCGTGTGCCACTGCTCGCTCACCCCGACTTCGACTTTGGCTACTAGACTCAGATCCATCTGATGACGAGATGGACATGGATATCTTTGGGGACGACTTCAAAGTCCCACAGCGTGCCCTCCACAAGGCATATGAGGTCGAGCATGAGTCGCTTCCACAGTCCGCCGTGGAGAAACTCATGGCAGCGGACGTTGAGCACATCAGTGGCATATTTGGCGTAGACGTGTGTAGTTTTATTTGGATCGTCTCCCCCACATTCCCAACCCTTTCCCCTTATTGTAGGCCAGCACCGCCTCGCTTCTCCTGCGCTACATGAGCTGGAACAAGGAGCGCCTAATCGAGAAATACATGGATAATGCTTCGGCTGTTTCTGTTGCTGCAGGAATATCCCCCGCGCCCAAGACACCCCCTTCCTGCTCAGCACCCGGCCCCGAACGTTCCCAGGGCATTTCATTAAATGCCCGGTCTGGCGCTCCCCGCCGGCCCATGCGGCAAACACTCGGTATGTTTAACCATGCTTCTCGGTCCCCCGGCCCTCTTCTTACGACCCCGCTACAGCCCCAGCTCCAAAACCAGAGCCCTTCGTCTGCCCAATCTGTTATGATGACACGCAAACGGCGTTTTCCACGCTCTCGTGTGACCATGCTTTTTGTACCGAGTGTTGGAGTGCCTACATCTCCTCCAAGATTCGGGAGGAGGGCGAGCATGCGATCAGGTGTATGGCCGAGAGTTGCGGCCTCATCGCACCTGATCCATTCATCCATTCCGCTCTTGCGGACGACACAGCCACTTGGGAGCGCTTCAATGAGCTCCTCGTGCGGCACTTTGTCGGTTCCAACCCAAACTTGAAGTATTGCCCTTACCCGTCATGCACATACACCGTATCTTGCCCTGCAGCGGCGTCCAAGCGTGCACTGACGACAATCGTTCCGACGGTTACTTGTGGTGCGAACGCGTCTCCTCAACACAGATTTTGCTTTGGGTGCCCGATTGAGAGTGACCATCGACCCGTGATTTGCGGCGTCGCGAAGAATTGGCTTAAGAAGTGTCGTGACGACAGTGAGACCGCGAACTGGATCAAGAGCAACACAAAAGAGTGCTCTAAATGCCAAAGTACAATTGAGAAGAACGGAGGCTGCAAGTATGTTGATACGTTTCAGACTCGATCAAGGCGTTGCTCACGCCGATTCCTGTAGCCATATGACTTGCAAGAAATGCAAGCACGAGTTTTGCTGGGTGTGCATGGGTAATAGTCTAGTTCCCCTCTCCGCCACCTTACTGATGCCGTCTAGGTCCATGGTCGGAGCACGGCACTGCTTGGTACTCGTGTAACAGATACGACGAGAAGGCTGCCGTGGATGCTCGAGATGCCCAATCGAAGAGCAGAGCCTCATTAGAGCGCTACCTCCATGTATGCTCAATTGCTTTCCAATCTGGTCACATCTTTAACATGTCGAGTAGTACTACAATCGATGGGCAAACCACGAACAGTCTGCAAAGCTATCCCTTGAACTTTATAACAAGACGGAGAAGAAGATGGAGGAAATGCAGATCACGTCGGATTTGACTTGGATCGAGGTCCAGTTTATGAAGAAGGCTGTTGACGAAGTCGAGAAGTGTCGAATGACACTTAAGTGGACGTACGCAATGGCGTACTACCTAGAGAAGTGTAATGAGAAGGAGCTTTTTGAAGACAATCAAAGGCATGTCTGAAGTTTTATTGTTATTATACATGACACTAAATCGAGAGACAGGGATCTGGAACAAGCCGTAGAAGAATTGTCAGAGTTGTTGGAATCTTCTATCGACGCCGAGGCGATAGCGACCCTGCGCCAGAAGGTTACTGACAAGACGGTAGGATTCGTCGTTTATGTAATGACCTGGACTGCTGATTGACGGGGCCTAGGTTTATGTATCGAAACGGAACGAGATCATGCTAGAAGACACTGCCAAGGGTTTCTTGGAAGGACGGTGGAACTGGAACATCTCTGTCGACGGATTTGACTAGATACCTCACCATTCTCTGGGGTAACTTGGGCGTTCCATTTGCAGTCCACAACCTCGCCGCTATCACATAATCACCGGACAATGCTGGCTTCCATAGTAATGCTACTCGCTTGTAATGTTATGTATTCCTTTCTTGGAGAAGCGACACAGCCACAAATGGATCTTCTCCGCAAGCGAAACACCTGGTTCAAATGCTAGTATGATGATGATGCTGAAGCGTTCTCTCAACTCATGTTGTTTCGCGACAATATCTACGCTTGGTTTGACCTTTTCCTTAGGTGTACGCAATGGTGACATTGTCCCGAGATGGCTTCGCGGACGATAAACGACGCAAGGGGTTCAACTGAAACTTGAACATGCCCATGCTATTAAGTAGTACAATCGCTGCTCCTGTACTACTGCAGGATCGAAACCCCGCCGACCGGCCTCGGGACGGGACGTCTCAGCCATTCCGTAACTTTCACCCGTTCCTTTTTTTAAATTCTCTCTTTCAAGTTCCTTGTCTTCCAACTGACCTTAGACTGGACTCTGAGCAGTCTTTGTTGCCCCCTTAAGCAAGAGTCTCTTCCCTCCTTACCTTCGTCACCTTTGCGTCGTCGGTCTGACGACACTCGTTTAAACGTTACAACTGGCGTCAGCCTACGAGTCTTGAGATGCTTTACCTCACCTCTGATGCTTTCCCTATTTGTGAGTTCTCCGTAACATTTACAGTTTATTTCCGCTGACGTTGTTGCGCTTGTGGTTGTGCCATTTGGTGTCATCGGGTGTGTTACCTCGCACGCTGATCTCTGCGCACCCAACTTGCTGACACGCATGTTTTAAGTTTTACCGCTACCTTTGGTATTTGATATATATAGTTGCCTCTTTCACCTACCGCCCCATCCCTATACCAGGGAACCCGACCTACATCGCTTGTGATGATGTGACGATCATCGTTCCCATCATCGACGCTGGCGAAGAGTTTAAGAAAGCCGCGCATAGCTCGCTCGTCGGGAACCCTAAGGAAATCCTGATCATCACCGAAGAAAAGATGGAGAGACCGCTTCAAGAACTCGCGAACGAGGTCGCTCCGGAGCGGATCCGCGTGCTCACCGTGCCTCTCGCAAACAAGCATCTGCAGATGGCGCACGGAATCAGGAGCACGACGATGCGATCTGGCCGCCAATGATGTTGCCGTACATGCTCGCCCCGTTCGAGGACCAAAGGATCGGGGACGTGGGCACGTCGCAGCGCGTGCAGCCTGTGGGCAAGTGCATGATGGTCTGGGAGGTCCTCGCGGCCTTCCGCTTGTCGATCCGGAACATCGAGATCGCCCCGTCGGCACACATTGACGGCGATATTCCATATCTGACCGGACTATCATCCTCCGGGACCCCGAGTTTCTGCACGGCTTCACGCACGACTTTCGGCTGAGCAAGTATTAGCTGGACCCGGGCGACGACAAGTTCTTGACACGATGGATGGTAAGCCACGGATGGGGCACGTATGTGCAGTGCTGCAAAGAGGTGGAGCTTCTGAGCACGATGAAATCGAATTGGAGGTTTTTGAAGCAGGTCTTACGATGGACTCGAAAAACTTGGCGGTCTGATTTGCGGTCACTCTTTATGGAAAGACATATCTAGACATCTCATCCGTGCGTGGCATATACAATGGTGAGTTGCTGCTGTTTGCTGTTATCTCGTCGGTCCCTGAGGTCGTCGGCAACTCTTTCTTCCTAGGTCGACAAACTCTTTAATCCCTTTACTCTTCTCCTTGAGCCATGTCTCGTGGCCGTCCTTATTTGGAAATCGACGTCCTCAGTCGCTGAAAGTGGTTATCACCTCCCGTAGTGGTGTGTTCTTGGTTTTCACTTTTCGTACGTCGCCTTAATCCACCCATGAACATTATCGCCTCGTGTGGCGCTTGGCTCAGTGCCACCCGTACGGCAAAGCTTGGCATGCCACACCTGTGGTACCAACCGGAACATATCATCTACGTCCCCGCATTCATTCTCTTTGGGTATTGTTTTTCGATTATGAAGCTATATGCCCTCTGCACGCTGCACGAGACTGCATGGGGCACGCGTGCTAGCATTGGTGATCCTACCGCTGCCACCAATGCTGCCGCTGCGGCCAATGCCACCGTTGAGGACTTCTCGACGGACGAGAAGACATCCCTCGATGCTTTCAGTTCCTACGTCTTCTAGAACTCCTAGTTCAAACTCGCTCGCGTCGTCGTCGCTTCGGACGCCATTGATGCCGATTGGGGATTTACCCTACCCTCCTTGGGGAGCCCTGGAATGAATCTCGACTCATGCTCTCGTATTGCATTGTACAATTCGAACTGCTCTCGGAAGAGAAAGAGGATAGCTCTCCTCGATTACTACTCGATTAACTAATTCAACGACTCGGATGTCCTCCCACCACATAAGTACGTGGGAGGTATTCGGTCCGCTCCCTCGTACGCACTTTCATTTTAGCTGCCGTCGTCATTGATCAACATCAGTATTATATAAATGCTTTTTCTCGGTTTCCGGATAATATATCAGTCTTGGTTTTTATTTTTTGTTCTTTACACTTCTCTTTACTTATTTGCCAGATGGATTACATGGGAATAAAACTGGGGATTGGATATTAATACTGATGCGGACGTCGCCCACAACTTGCTCAAGTTGGAACTGTTGGAGTGAGAACGAACTTGCAAGTAATTTCCGCCCTGCGGGAGAAGTTTTTATAAATGATTCTTGGGCGATAGGAGAACTTCGGGAGGAATCAACCATCAACGAGTTTCAAACTATGTACGTTTATGGGGAAGTTACGTTCAATCGTCAATTATGTCGTCATGAGCTCGGAAGAACGTTTGTCTCCCATCCGGGGCAGCCCTATTATTACTAGTTCCAAGTAACACGAACACTTACTATCATTGATATGATCGGGCTGGACCATCGTTTATCGTCGGGCGGTCTTGGACCAACGGCCGAGGTTACCACTTGAAGGGTAATGAACATGTCATGCTCGATCCTGAGGCCTAATGGGCGGTGGTGAGCAACTCGGAATCCTCGGAAATAAACTGGGATCAAGGTTGGATCAAGGGCTGAGAAAAAGAACTCATTTTTTGGGATCGGTACTTTACATATAGTTATTTGTTGAGTGTTTAACGATCTTGGTTTGATTTCAATGGTCAAATAAAGTTGGCCAGAAGATCACAGTCCTGCTGATGGCGTTTTGACGCATCAATGATGTATCACTGACGCTTCTGTATGTGAATTGTGAAAGTATCCGAGTGATGCACTATCCTTTTACGCTGACCACCGTGCTATCAATATATCATTGCTATATCGACCCCTGCGACGAGCATCGGTTGTATGATGCGAACAATGTTTTGAGATGGCTGCCCTTGGCGACAGACCTCGCCATGCCGCGAATATATACTCGTGAGTCGCACATCGCGGCGCGAACAAGCTGTAAGAAAACGCAGCAATGGCTGCAAGCTCTGGGTAGACTGGTGACCACCCATCAACTAGCAAGCATTGCGAATCCAATTCGTGGTTTCTTGCTGTCGAAATCGAACACGGCACAGAACAGCTGGAGAAAGATGGACCCGATCGTCCAGACATCCGGTCGGTTTTAGCAAGTCAGTATGTATAAGGATCTGAAAAAAGTGGGAATGCTGATTACGAGAACCTCACCTTTAACTACATCAGGAGCCACAATCGCGCTGAAACAATCCCTCGAGCCAGGTTCAACGTCTCCCCAATTAAGGACGTTGGCAGGGATTAAAAACGGCTTCCTACCAATGGTAAACGTCACGGAGGGAAATGAACTGCATGGGACTACAGAGAGTCAATCAAAAGTACTAAATTAGATCGAAGCTCACAGGTGTAGAAATTGTCCTCGAAGGCTTTGCCACCATACGCCTGGTACTATCAGTATTCTATATTTTAGTTGATTGAAAACGAGCTATAAAAGTCCAGTAAAAAGGCAGGCTGCTATCCTCGAACCTAGTCCTACGCTGAAATGACTTTGCCACCATCCTTAGCTTCTCCATTCACATATAGACATTTAGTAGTTGAGATCTTATTTTCGATCTCCCCGTTCTCTAGCAACGGCAGCCGCCGGTGCGTCGGCGACATCGACATGAGACTTCCACGCAACATAGCTGAATGGTCCCATCGTCCCCTAAAATGACAGTCTCGTTAGATTGATTTTCTTCGTGTTCAGATTCTAGCGACTCTCAACGAGGTGAGAGGAAAAATGGCAGGAACCTACTTGGACTTCCCTCTCGCACAAGGGGGGGCCGAATTGTCTCCTTGAAATTGTCCCTTTCCATATTTGACCTAGCAAGCTCTTGGTGTGGGAACTCAGCGGTTTCTAGATTCGCTGGAGCCTTGACGGTCACATCAGATTTATTGTCTGCATGTTCAAAGGCGATTGTCAACGAGAGGTGTTATACAAGTTAACGTGAAGAAGACATACCTAAGCGCTCCTGGTGAGCTTGAAGCTCCTGGGGATCTTTGCTGACAGTGTATTCCTCGCCTGATGTAGCGAGTTGTTGTTGATTGATTTCCTCAGGACTCGCAATCCCGGTCGCTGATGGAAGTGAATAGTGGCACCCGGCTGCCAGTCAACTAAAGGGCACACCTTGATGGGCATTGAACAAGGACGCCATCATGTCTTCGAGATTACCATCAGCTTCCTTCCCTGAGCTCTGGAGTCTTTTCTGCAAGGGCATCTGTTAGACCCAAAGAAGCAGGCTACGACAAGGACGTAATGTAAGTTTTGAAACTTAGGCTCACTTTGGTGTGGTCTGAGTACAGGATGTGGGAAGGATTTTGAAGGGTGATTTTATTGTCTAATACGAGAGCAATATCATAGCTCGGCGAGATGGCCATGGGCATAGTGGATTTGAAGCTGGGCATGGTAACCCAAAGATTGCGCAGATTTATAGTATCCCAGAGTGAGAACGACTGATCTCCGGATGTTGCGATGACTCGGAACTCGTCATAGGCATGGCGTGTGATGGAGGTTGGATAGCGTTCCTCCTCCAAGTCCGAATTGATGTTCCATCTGGAGAATGTCGTCTTTGTACTCACATCGACACGGTGGATGTCACCGGCCTCGGACAAGGTTAACACGTGTTTGCTATCGCTCGTCCAAGCGAGGCTTCTGTTCAGTGTGGTGCATATAGGAATTGAAAGGTTTGCAACGGGTTTATTGCGACTATCCAAGTTGTATACCCGCACAGACTTCAACGTAGCTGTGGCAATAAGTTGTTCATCGGGCGAGAACTTGACACCAGTGACGAGGCCGTCGAGTTGCAAAGGACTGAGGCGCGGCTTCAAGTTGCCATGTAAAAGAGACCAAATGATGACTGTTTTGTGGTCCGATCCGCTTGCTACTTGCGTCGACTTGGCGGAGATGTCGACCGCGTTCACTGAACAGGCCGCGTCGGTATGTTGAAAGCTCGTCCTTTCGCAGCTTCCCACGTTCCACACCACCACTTTGCCGTTCAACGTTCCAGCAACGACCCATTTTCCGTCCGGTGAGATTGCGACATCTCCAATAGCAGCTCCAGCGTCCATTGGTTTCCCCACCTCCTCGCCATCCGACACTCGCCATCGTCGAATCTTCCCCTTTCTTCCTGCGCTCATGAGTTCCTTTCCGTTAGAGAAAAATATGACCGTGTGTACGTCATCTTGAATATCGATCTCGATTGGGTTCGTGCCAGCGATATTGGAAGTGAATCTCTTTGCAGTATTCGTCGTCACTGGCGGTGGCCCTGCTTCACGTTTATCTTTTGCTCTGTTTAGTGCCTCTATATATCGTCTCGCCTCCATACCACTCACTATTTGTCCCACTCGACCGGCCTACTGGATTAGAGGACATCCTGAGCTAGGTTCCAGTGGGGTACGACGTTCAAGTTGGGCTGCAAGTTGTCGTATACCCCGATGCCTCATCACCGTCTGGCTTAAATGCACGTGTACAAAACGACTCTAGACATGCAGCTACCCCATGCCCTGCGTGGTTTTGTTTGTCCATATCTCCACCCACTGAACGGTATGGTGTCCTCGCTTTGGAACAGCATAAAATCAAGAGTTGTAGAAGAGTAGGAACGACCATCTTCCTACTTAAGGGTCTACTTACGGGAGACTATTAGACTTGTAACGATGGGGTGTCCAAAGGCATGGATGCCCTCAAGCTGTACTTGCCAGGGATCACGACTCGAGTTTGGACCTGATTGATGTAACAGAGGGAGAACGAGAACGAGAACGATGAGGATATCAAGGACGGACGAGGAGTGTCAAGTGATGTGATGGAGGAGTGAACACCGACAGTGTTCGAATATGCATGTACTACTCCGAAAGTGACAAGAATTCAATTATGCTACGACGGGGTGCTACCGACTTTACTCGTGCTACAGCTAAATTGCTTTTTTTGCAGAGCTAAGTCGTACTTGAAGCTTCATCCACGAGATGACATAGTCTGGTGACCAGCCCGTCTAACTTAGTAAAAGAGGCGAAGCATTCCGTCGCACTAGGAATGACGGTGTCTATTTGAAACGGCCCGTATACAGGTATCCCTGGATCTCTCCGCAAGCGGTGTTCTTGATGAGCAGCAGCTCACGACACTTTGCCGACCTCTCCATGCTGATCTTCTTCATCTTTTCAACCACTAGCACGCTCAAACCCATGTCTCCAAGGCTATGACTGCCTTTGTAAGGTCCAGGCACACCTGGGAGAAGGCTGCCGCGAACACATGCCATCAATGGATAGATCACTGCAAAATGAGAGAACGGGTGCCCTACCAATCCCAAACATCAGTCACTGCTGCAGCACCTGCTTGTTGCTACCAAAGGATAGTTGAACCTCCTGCAGAGCTCCTTGAGCTCTGCATGTTTCAAGATTCGGCTGAAAGGAAGGAGGAGTCAGTCACACGGTGAGCCCCAGCATCATCACGCACGTGCAGATGTACTGTGTCTTGAGTGACCCAGCACCATCCGAGCTACCAAGGAATAAGTGGCCATGCTCATCGATCCGTTGAGGGCTCGTGGGCTTCAAGTTTTCGCTTGATTGTTCCATGGGCTCTGAGGTCGGTTCAATTCTGGGGGAGGGGTTGTTGACCAAGGGATGGAGGTTGCGTTCGTGCTGGATCCGGTGCGAAGGTGATGCAATGGAATGACTGTGAGTTATCCTGAACGAGAGGTGTTTATTGTACGCGTTGTGGTAAATGATCGACAACGTGAGCGGGGGGGACGACGGACAGTACGGCGAGTATGTTCAGTGGATACCCCCTGATCGGTCGCCCATCTGGGCTACGCTGGGCCCAGGTGAGCACTAGTAGTAATACCGTTGCTGATGCGATCACAGAACCCGACGAATCGGTGTGTCGGGTGGGCGCATAGGACGGGGGCAAGGGCGGGAGGAGGCAGAAGCCTGGAGGCACAAACGGCTACTGTTTTGGAGTGAGGACGTATCTGCGTGAGCAGTGGGAAGTGATGGCACCGCCACCGATCCAACATCGACCCTTCGATATTACGGCGACTACAAAGCACTGCTTCAACTCCACGTTCTACAGTTTCTACGATACGCTTGCACTTTTTAGAAATGGCGACACAGAACGCAGGGGGTTTCGAAAACATCCGAGAGAAATTTGGTCTCTTCAGGATCCTAATCATTGGGCGGGCGAATTCTGGCAAGACAACCATTCTCCGCGCGATCTGTAACTCTACTCAAAACGAAGAACCGGAGGCCTATGATGGAAAGGGAAACAGGGTACGATCATCGTTTGATATATGTGGATGAACGGTTTACCAAACCGTGTGGGTAGCTTAATCTGGCCCAAGTCGAGGGATCTGAGTGGGTGAGTGTCGCTCCATAGCCATGGTGGTGGACTCACACATGAGGTACATTCTGAGCAATGTGTATTAGCGCGGTATGCATGACATCGAGGATGAGTTGATATTCCCGAGCAACAATAACTTTGTCTTCCATGACTCGCGGGGCTTCGAGGCTGGATCTGAGGATGAATTCAAACAACTCAAGGAGTTTATTGCTGGTCGTGCAAAGACGACTTTTCTCAAGAAACGGATTCACGCCATTTGGTAATGCTTGAGCAGTGCATGCACACTTGACGTAGCTGTTGACCAGGCGTAGGTACTGTATCCCAATGGATAAACTTGAGCGGGCAATTCAACGCTCCGAGGAAAAGTTTTTTGACGAGTGCGATACTAGAAACAGTGGGTCCACTTTTAAAGAAGGTCTTCTTGGGTTCAGTTGACAGCTTGTTCAGTTCCTGTTATTGTGTTGTTCACCAAATTTGATGCACTACTGGCTGTAGCCATAGCCAACCTACCTAGTGGAGATAAATGCCTGCCACGGGAGGAGAAAGTGGCAAAGGCCGAGGTGCTCATTGATGGAATATTTGAGAAAGCTGATATATGGGGTCGTCTCTCTCACATGAAGCATGCACCAAAATATAATGTTCGGGTTGCAAGTATGTATTCTCATAAATGGTTCAGTATATGGAATTTACATACATGGAAGAGATGCACAACTCTACTAATGAGGGGTGTAATATACTACTGGAAATTACAGCAAAAGCCTTGGATAAGGAGGCTCTGCAAATGTTATTTGTGACTGCCCAAGAAACAAACATAGCACTGTGTATTAAATATGCAGTTCAAGAGTAAGTGATTGAAAGTTTTATAATCTTTACAATCTAGTGCTGAATATAAACAAAGTATTATATCAGATATGGATGAGCTGTATCAATCTGCATCTCCTGTACATAGCATTGACAAGATGCATCCTGCAAGACTTGGAAGATGGTTTCCACACTTTTGGGTGAGATAGTTTAATCCAGATCAACTCAGACATGAAAGAGGCCTATGTTAATCATTTCCATGCCACCATGGGAATTATAGAAAGTGGGTTATTCATTGTAGAAATCAGTAAAAATGGTCATTATTTAATGAACATCATATATTATGTTCTGGAAATAAAAGAAAGTGAGTTGTATATTGTAGGATGTCTAGAGAGTGGTCATGTTAATGGTGTCATATTCATTATTTATTCCTTCTGTTCTGCAAATAATAGGAGGTAAGTTGCATGTAGTGTAATATTCCAGTAAGCAGTGATGCTATATTCATTCACTGTCCTTTCCCTTCTGTAATGACAGTCAGTGAGTTGTTTATCATGGAATATTCCAAATGGCAGTGATGCTGATGTTATAATGTTCATCTATTATCATGCCTGCATTGCAATTGACAGGATGTAAGTTATATATTATGGAAAATTCCAGAGAGTGGTGATGCTAATAAATTATGTCATGTTCCTTCATTGTTCTTTCTGTTCTTCACATGACAGCATGTAAGTTGTATATTGTAGAATGTTCCAGAGAGTGATAGTACTACTAATGATGCCATATTAATTCATTGTTTATTCTATTGTAAAAATGACAGAGAGTGAGTTGTGTATTATAGAATGCTGCAGAGAGTGGTAATGCTGATGTTAGCATACTCATTTGTTCTTCTTTTGATATTGCAAATGATAGCGAGTAAGTTGTGTACTATGGAATATTCTAGAGAGTGGTGATGCTAACAATTCCATGTTCATTCATTGGTTATTCTCTTCTATAAATGACAGCAAGTAAGTTATGTATTGTAGGATATTCCAGATGGTGGTAGTGCTAATAATGCCACATTTATTCTTTACCCTTTCTGCTCTGCAAATAACAGGGTGTAAGTTGTGTGTTGTGGAATATTCCAGAGAGTGGCAATGCTAATATTTTCATATTCACTCATACCTTTTCTGCACTGTAATGACAGCAAGTAGGTTGTCAATAGTCCACAGAGTGGTCATAGTAATGATGCTATGCTCATTGATTATTCTTTCTCTCTACAAATGACAGCTAGTGAGTTTTGTATTGTGAAATGCTCTAAAGACCTTTTTTTCATTTTTTCTTCTTCTACAAATGGCAGCAAGTGAGTTGTATATGATGTAATGTTTCTGAGAGCAGTGATACTAATGTTATCATGTCCATTCATCTAATTCTTTTTTGTTTTTTAAATGATAGTATGTGAGTTATATATGAATGTTCCACATGGTGATGCTGATAATGTCATGTGTATTCATTTCATTTTGCTTTGGGAATGACAGGAAGTAAGTTCTGTATTGTGAAATGTTTCAGAAAGTAGTAATGCTAACAATGCCATATTCAATAATATATATATGGTTCATTCTATTCTGCAAATGACAGCAAGTGAGTTAGATATCATGAGGAGCTTTTAGAAACTGGTGATGCTGATGATATTATATTCATTCATTGTTTTTTTTCTATTCTGGAAATAATAGTATGTGAATTATAACAGTGATTATGGTAATAATGATGCTATATCTATCCATTATTCATCCTGCCCTGAAAATGCAGGAAGTGTGTATGGAGCATAGAGTATTCCAAAGAGTGGTGTGCTAATAATTCCATGTTTATTCATTGTTGTTTCTGTTTTGCAAATAACAGGCAGTGAGTTATCCATTGTTCCCAGTGGTAATGCTGATGTTATCATGTTCATTCATTATGTTTTCTTTGTTTTTTCCATGATAGTATGTGAGTTACTTTGGGATGTTCCATAGAGTGGACATGCTGATAAGTTATGCTATGTTTATTCATTATTCATTCTGCTGTGCAAATTATAGAAAGTGAGTTATATATTATAAAATGCTCCAGAGAGTAGTAGTAACAATAATCACTGGTGGTATTCACTCTTCTTTTTACTTTGGAATTAACAGCATGTGAGTTATGTATTATAAAATGTTCCAGATAATGATACTGATGAATCATGCTGTGTTCAATTATTGTTCATTATGATATGGGAATAATAGCAAGTGAGTTGTAGGATGGTTCCAGAGATTGCCAATGCTGATGATGCCTCATTTATTCTCTTCTGTAGATCCAGTTGGTG